>APFE031360421.1:64645-129957 GCA_000404065.3 Pinus taeda | reverse complement strand
TGGCAGCCACTCATGCAAGTAAGGAAGCAGTTTGGTTGCAGAGATTGTGTTCAAGTATGGGGTTAGTACAGGGAGCTATAAGAATAGACTGTGACAGCCAAAGTGCAATTTTCTTAGCAAAGAATCTTGTTTATCATTCAAAGACAAAGCACATTGATGTTCAGTATCACTTTGTGAGGGATATGATAGAAGAAAAAAAGGTGTCGCTGGTAAAGGTGGACACTTTGAAGAACACTGCAGATGCATTAACAAAATCTGAGCTCTGAGAAGTTCTTCTGGTGCAGAGAAACAATGGGCGTTTCAAAGCTGGAAAGATGAATAAGCTCTCCTGTGGCCCCCTGTGGAAAGAAAACAAGTGGGAAAATGTTGGGTTGTGTTATATTCTTTCCACGACTAAAAAAAATTTAGTCGAAACCTATATTAGGTTGGGCGAACCTACCTATGGTTTTCGGTCCATGGTTTTGGACGCGATGGTTTTAGGTCCATGGAATTGGATGCTTCGGCATGTATAAATATGTATTGTAACATTGAAAGGAACATAATGAAAAATCAAGCTGGTAGTCCCAGTTTTTGGATCCAGGGGAAAATCTTTGTATGTATATGTTTTAGGTGTTATGCTCTCGCATTTTTATTTTATGTGTTTTAGAATTCGTATGCACGTAATTTCTGTACGGGGTTAAAACCTACATTTTCAACATGCAACAATTGATGAATGGTGACATCCTTCTCTATGAGTTGCAACAACAAGGCATCATGATCTTCTTTCAAGGCTTGATATGCATCAAATAGGTGGTTGTTATCTACATGAAGTGGAGTAGTTTCTTCATGAAGCTCATCAATGGTGGCCTGCAAATGGACAACTTCATCATTCAACTATAAACTACTCACTTCCAACTAGTAAATGGTGGCCTTCAAGTTATCAATTTTGGTGTGTGAAAGGACTTTCACTTTTGCTTCTAGATCTTCAACCAGGTTTTCTTGATCTTCAAACTCATCACCAAGGTTTTGGAAAAAGCTTTCCATGATGTTTTCCAAAACAACAATCTCTCTAAAATTCTCAATCATGGTAGTTTGGAACATGATAATTACACTTTGTAGTTGATTTTTCAACTCTATATTCTATGTCTAGAACAAAGCAATGGCAAACTATAGGGAAATCACTTTGATAAAAAGTTGATTATCAACCTTTTTCTCATGGAGGTCCTACAATCATCTACCCATTTTAAACAAACTATTAATTGCAAAAGTTACCAAGACACGTCCCCGCATTGAATGATTGAAAGGTTGGCATAATGGGATGTTATCCCCTCCACCTGGTTTCAAACCCCACATGGGGCATCTTTGGCCTGTTGTGATAAGGCTCAAGAGTAGGCTCCCCGACCCTCGTGGAGTCTCGGCTCTTGTTAAGTCATAAATTCTTGGTATATCTAGGTTACACGTTGTTGGTTATACTCTTGGTGTTATAGTGGCAACAACTAGGTTTGATCTTGGGCCTCGCCAAGATTACTTCAGCAAGTCACTGATTCACCATGGTAATAAAAAAAAGTTAACAAGACACCCAAGGTAGAATATTCGAAACCAATTCACAAGTTAAGAAGACATAACACAGTCCAAAAAAGGTATGGGGTTTGCAAATGAAAAAGGAAGCTAATAAGCGTGGATTTAGTCGAAGTTGAAACCCAGTTGATCAAAGGTCAAATGCATTCCGCAAGCTTGGTTCTAAGTAAACAAGGTACATCCCTAGAGAGTCGACCAAGTTGAACTCAATCCAATCAACCTATGGTTAATGCTCACAAAATATCCTAATTAGTCGAACCTCATCAATAGAGATATGGACAAGTGGATTCAGTAGCGACAACAATCTAGGGCATGCCCCATCAATTAGCCACACAAAGGAATCCAATAATTCCAAGTCGAATATCCTTGTTAGTCGAATCGAAGTAGTCAATTCAATCCATGGGTCATCAAGTTGAGAGATCTAGTCGATGTCCGATCAAAGGGTTTGGTGAACAAGCAAGTTTGGTTGAGCTAAAATCATGCCATATTGTTTGGTTTGGTCAACATAGTGTTTGGTCCATAATGGTAGTCAAAAAGCTCAAGGAAAGAGTCCAGAAGTTTTCAATTGAGCCTAATAAGCATTTCAATGGAGCAATGTCAATACACAACTAGTCATCTAGTTGAAAGAGGCTAAGTTACAAGTCAATGGCAAGGAACCTAGTGTAGCCTTTCTTTTGAGTCCACTGAAAGACGCTTTAATTTCCAGTGGATCAAGGCCCAAGTTGAAGAGGGAGTCCACTCTGTCGAGCCTTATGTAGTCAAGAGCATTGATTGGAAAAGAGATGTGACCAAAGTCTTTTCAACATAGTCAAGTCGATATCCAATCAAGTCCATTAAAGAATCTTGTTGAAGGAGAAGTTTGAGTTTGATCAATAGCCAGTTAGATTGACATATTTAGCTTGCAACCAATCGAGAGTGCCATGGTCGAAGCCCATGACTTTTTTTTTGTTGAGTCAAGTTAGATGTAGCATAGAGCAGTCATGATCAATACATATCGCGGCAAGAAATTGGCACTTCTACATAACCCAAATCATGCAAAAGGAGTTTTAGTAGCTTAGTAATAAAATTCTCACGCAGATAAACCCATATTAAGCCAATGTTATATTCTCATTCCCATTCTCTGTGAACCCAAGATCACAATTCCATGCACTCTAGTACCATGTTGGGACAGGTAAGCTACCATATAGGAGAACAACAATCTAAGAACAATGGTGATGTCTAGAGACATCCATTAGAGGAATTTCAAGGTAAAAAATGAGTCTCCAAACAAAAAATGTACTAAAAAATCAACTTTAAAAAGACCAATGATATTCAAGATGATGATGTCATCCCCAAGGGTAAATATGTTTGGAGGGAAAATATTACTATTTTTTTCATTATATTTTTTGCTTATCTCCTTATAGGTTAACTCAAATGTCAAGTGTAGATACCCATTGGATGTAAAATTAAATTACACATCCAATGAGTACCCATTCTATGTATTTTTAGGTACACCCATAACAAAAAAAAAATGAAAATACATGAAAAATGTCTTTCAAACATGCTTCTTTTATGTATTTTTATTTTTTTCGTTATGGGCCTATCAAAAAGTATGCAAAGTAGATACTCGGATATGGAATTTAATTATGCATCCAACAAGTGTTTACACTTGACATCTGAGCAAACCTATAAGGAGATAATGTTTCTTTTATGTATTTTAAATTTTTTTCATTATGGGCCTATCAAAAAGTATGCAGAGTAGGTACTCGGATATGGAATTTAATTATGAATCCAACGAATGTTTACACTTGACATCTAAGTAAACCTTTAAAAAGATAAACCAAAAATACAATTTAAAAATTAGTTTTCTTTCTTTTCTTTAAAAATTCAACTCTTGTTTATTATTTTCCTTGTAAGGTTCATTTTAGACTTTAAAATTCCCCTAATGGTTGCACCGAAGCATAAAAGATCTTCATGATCCGATGATGATAGATTGAGCCAAGGACCATCTATAAATAGATTTGGATATGGACCAAACAAACAACCACAGGACCATTTGTTGTCACTGTTCATAAAAACAAATGGATAGAAGAATCCAAATGTGGACAAGGTCAATTCATATTTTAGTTGACAGTCAACTCCCAAGAATAGTTGACTCCCTTGATCCAACAAGGTGAGGTTTACCAAGGTACCTGTTCCAACATGCCATTCATGGGTATTTCTCCCTACTCTTTTCCGATAGATTTTGCTCATTGTGTTATAGTATGCCACCGTGTAGGCACCCGCGCTAAAATTTGTAGATCTGGTCAGGTTTACCAAGGAACCTGTTCCAACATGCCATTCATGGGTATTTCTCCCTACTCTTTTCCGATAAATTTTGCTCATTGTGTTATAGTATGCCACCCTGTAGACACCTGCGCTAAAATTTGTAGATCTGGTCCAGAAGGTCACAGAGTTCGGTGTTAGCAGGGCAACAGTTAGGTTCAGATGTAGGCTCTGCATTCAAAAATGCACCCATGAAGTAATTCAAAACTTTAAGTGAACAACGATGGATATGCAAGAGGCAAAAGTCTCAGACACAACAGAGTGTAAAAATACAGGAAGTGATCTGGTACTAGTATTGATGATTTTTTGGTCATTGATAGATATAAAAGAAAATGAACCTTTTTTCCTCACGACTATCAAGAAGAACCCACCAGGTTTCTGGGCCTGATAGAAGCAAAGACAACAATCGAGGAATTTATAAAAGAAAAAAAAAAATAAGATTTTACAAAACGGTTTGTGTTTGACTAGTTTGAATGCTTTGCCATTTGTACCACAAAGATTTACATAACGGACTGTGTTTGAAAAAAACAATAAGATTTACAGAACGGTCTGTGTTTGACCAGTTCTAAAGTTCTTATTTTTAACACCCCATCTTTTGCAAGAATCCATCATTGTGAAGAACAAATCCATGAAGTGGTATTCCCTGCTTTCAGGTTCTCATCCTACCTAAGCAGTGGTAATTAGCTTGCATGAAATCAAGCAATTATTAACATTTACTACCTTCCTCATCACAGAAAAGCCTAGTGTTTACGCAACCTGGATATCTATGTAGAAGACAATGCAATTACGCATAGGCATCTAAAATATAGAAGCCACTTCTATTCCTTTTGGGGACTTGGAAATTAAAAAAAAAAATTACATTCTGACAGGCTTGACAGCAGTTTCCATTCTGCGTAGTGCAGCTTTTATTCGTTCCCTCAAGTTTTCATTTTCACAATCAACAGTATTGCTTGTGTGGTCCACAATGGCTACAACACCATCCACAGATACAATCAGTTTTCCTTCCAATTCCTTCACATCTCCAAACAATGAAACTAACAATGATTGCACTATTTTCAAAGTATTCACTGCCTTGCCTTCCATAGACTCTACATCGGATGTCTTCATCTTTGGAGACTCTGGACTGAAATTCATCATCATTGCAATAATGGAGTCTGACACCATGTCAGTTATAGGATCAGAGACCCACTGCAGCACTACATAATCCATTCCTTCTTGTTTCACCAAGACTTTGCCATGAACTTTAAGAGTAGGAACTTCCTCATTTAAAGTTTCTACACCTTCATACAATTGCTGAAGGCGGTGCCTAAGTACCGTGAATGCTCCCTTGTATGGAATAGATAGCTGCTGTGTAATGGTTCCTGTCGAGAGTTGAGTGAATACATGAAGATCTTCAGGAGGCATTATTTGGTAAGTGAAACCTTTTCTTACCAATAAACCACTCACTTGACTGCCTACTTCGGGAGTCTTTTCCGCCAACCTACCTATAACCTTTGCTGTCTTCTCAGCATTGAAATGCATCTCTACTGTCTGACAATTCTTTGGTGACAACACCCTAATATTTTGGTCTGCAAACTGAGTCAGTAACTTTTGTTTAAGACGTCCCATTTCATTTGCTTCTCCATGCACCAGAATAATATTTGGTGGCCGCAGTTCATTTAAAAAAGCACTTGTCTGGCTGAAATCAGCATGAGCTGAAAATGAAATATAGTGAACCTGCATATTCAGAGGAGCCTGCAACCCATTCATCAAGGTCACCTCCTTCGGTTCATTCATAATCGTTTTTCCCAGTGTGCCCTCAACTAAATACCCAGGAATGATACATGCATTCTTCCTATCTTGACACCAAACATCAAATAGCTGCCTTGACAAACCACTCTGCAAGCCACTTGGACTAGCCATTACTACTGAAGGCCCAACATCCTCAAAGTTCTCTATGCTTTTGAGAGGCATTATGTGCTTAAAATCAAATGGATTTGAACCTTCAAATTGTGCACGAATCCTGTCATTCATTGCATTTATGTATGTCTGATAAACAGCCATGCATCTCTTTGCCAAAGGAGAAGCATAGTAGATTGGAACATTATGGAGCTCTGGATGTGCTGCCCAATATTCATCAAGAATCAACAGAAGTTCCTGAGCACGGCCCAATGCAAATGCAGGAATAAGGACCCTTCCACCCTGAGAGACAACACTGTGTATAACATCAGTAAATCTTTTCTCTCTGATAGCTCTGGGTTGATGAATTTGTACACCATATGTTGACTCAATAATACAAACATCAGGAGAGAACTGAGGAGTTTCAGCAGCACGAAGGTGGCGATCTTCTTCCCGAGAATAATCCCCAGTATATAATACACGCACCCCCGCAATGTCAACCATAAACATCGCTGCACCCAGCACATGTCCGGCCGTGTAACACCAGAATCTGATGCCATTTACCTCCAATGTCTGATGAAAGTCAATCACCTGCAACAGTTCATTGATAGATTGACTAACTAGAATATAAAATTGTAAATCAATTTACAACTATAGACTGTCATCAGAAGCATATTTTACAAGAGAGTCTACACTCAACCTGGGCAGCATAAATATAAATTAAGTATAAACCTAGTACGAAGAACTTTAGCTTATTAATAAAGTGGATGAGAGCAAAGAGGACATGCACCTCAATCTTATCCATTGATCGAAAAATGTCTTGTTCATCAAATAGCATATCTTCAACAGACATTTTGCTTACTTTCACATAATCAGAAAGTAAAAGTTTGTAAATAGCCTTGGTTGCATGTGTCATAAATACCCGTCCTTTGAAAGTTGTCTGCATAGCACTGATTAATTAGTATTTAAAGTGTATCGTCATCTTAAAACTTTGACAGAATAAATATCCAACCAAATATGCAATTCATTCAAGACATTTGGTATGAATTCCACACCTTCTCCAGAAAATAAGGAAGGGATGCTGCATGGTCCAAATGGAAACTGCGCAGAAATTTATCAAATTGGTCATAAAGGTTTTGTAATATCATTGTGATTTTCCTCTGACGCAGAGAATCTCCATATAAACAACAAAAATTCTCTGCTTCCAATCCATATTGTTAGGCCAAAGTTCAACCTAATCCTATATTTAGAATACAAATGCAGGTCAATATCCTTGCACAAGTATTCACTCAGTTTACTTTCTAAAATGGAAGGGAAGAGATGTAGTCTATCAAAGCAATATGGTTTTGTATTTTGCAGCCAATTCCAAAAGCAAAATAAACGGGATTTTTTATTTTAATCTTGAGCTGGTGAAGTCATTGCTCACAACTGTTAGGCACCCACGTAGTCAAATTGGCTTGGGACGTCCACTATCAACAATGTTTTGTTATCCATTACAGATTAGTAATTACAACCTCCTTTTATGTGTCTCTGGAACCCAATTTTTAAAAGCATCTCTCTATAGTTGGGAAAAAATAATTTTGAAGTGATGGAAAGGCAGTTTGCAAAAACAGTAAGTTAGAACACACTGACAATTATTACTGGAGTTCTCTTAGCAGGCACACACTATTGTAGTTGAAATCAGACGAGGCCAGGTGCAGGTTCTTGTTGATTTTGGGAGAATATGATGCAGCACTATGAAGTTATGAACCCCTGCAGATCTATGCTATCATAAAATTTATATTTATGTGAATTAAAATAAAACTACCACCTTAACATGGTAAGAAGGAAAATTGAACTCATAACACAAAATCAAATCAAAAATCAAAGGGGACTGAAAATCCAAAAACACTTGGATTACCTAAATTCTTCCGCCCAGCCATCTATTTTTCCCTCCCCTCAAGAGATCACCACATCCTTTTCAAATAGAGTTCCTACGCATTATTATCTACTAATAAGATAACTAATCTAGATAACTAATCATCAACTACAAGAGTCCTTATCCAAAATTATCTTCATGCAGTTCTAACTTCTAATATTCTCTTTTCTACTTCATTCCTATCTAGTATCTTCATGCAAACTCATCTCTGCATGCACCAACAGAAGTTCCACATTAAATGATTTGCTTTATCTTCACGCAGACTTACTACCTTACTTATGCATTGGGTCTTCTCTTCTTGTTTGCACATACATGCATTATCCTCTTGTTTTTGCATGCACATGTATCATCCTTCCCTTAACCCAAAAAAAAATTGAACCAGGTTTTCTCTTCTTGTTCATGTTGACGACTCAAATTGCATTTGAAGTTTTGTCAACAGTTCCATGATTAGAGCACATTTCAGAGCATTCCAGCATTGTCAGATCATGGAAGAATTCCAGACTTCATCAAGATTTCATCTGCTTCTTCTCTTCAGTCTTGTTGTACAAATTCTGCAAACCCTGCAGGGATAATGTAAAAATGATTCTAGTATGCTGAAAAATGAGTCATGTAAAAGGCCTAGGTAGCCTAGAACTATACTAGCAAGTGAGTTCACTCTAGGGAGTTTTTTTTCCTCAGCCCATTATTTGTGTTTTTCAACACTTATAGTCAGTTGAGTTTTTCTCCCATATATACCCCAAAGCTAGAGTGCGGCTTGATAGTCTTAGCTGAGTCCTGTTGAAGAATCTAGGGCATCTTAGTTATAGTGAGATTCTTCTAACAATGATAACTATTTGTGAAGCACTTTTACTTTTCTTATTAGCACAATCTTCTCTTATTGTTATTAGTGTGTGTTTTCTTACTTCATCAAAAATTTACCAAAATAAATGAGACAAGAACACAAGACGTTGGCTCTCAGCCAGGGAAAAACCTCTCTCACCTAGAGAGGAAAACCCTTCTGCAAATTTCTCATATTAAAGGTTCAATTGAAAACTGTCAAGCCTTAGACCCTTGACAAGTAGATCCTCCAAGCACAAGACACAGTGTCTCTTTCTTTGTCCTTCAATTGATGCTTTCTTCCAGGTTGCACCTTGATCTCTTCCTTCACACTTCTTCCGGCAACTGGCAGCTCTTTTTCCGGAAACTGTAGAAACCCTAGGTCTCCTTAGAGACCTGTTCTTTGGTGTCCTTGAGTCCTTTCCTTCTCTACCTCGCTTCAATTTTCCTTCTCTACCTTGCTTGGCAATTTTCCTTCTCCTTGATACTTAGGGCCTAGGCTAGAGAATGAGGCCTTTCTTGAGGTATGTAGTTGAGGTTATAGGCTGACCCTCTTAACCCTTAATGCTGCTCTGATTTCTTCGCACGTGTGGCTGATCTAGGGCCTGAAATAAACCCTTTCACTTGCTCCTTTCCTTCGCTAGGTGTGGGATCTCCTTCGCTTGAGATGGAGGCCTATTTGGAGCCTCTTTTCCACCCAATCGAAACTTCTTGTAGAGATGCAATTCCTGACTTGTTGCAGCAGCAGAATGTCCTCTCTTACCTTCACACATGTGACAGAAAAGAGCCCTAAAAGAGCCCCAAAAACTCTGATTTATTTCTTCTCTTTTTCGCTGCCCTAGAAGCATTTTAATGCTCCTTTTCGTACCTCTTTTTCGTCCTCTCTTCTTCTCCAATTTTAGAGATGAGTAGTGATCCTTTTGTGAGGTCGAACTGCCTTATATATAGGAGTTTGTCCCTCCTTTTAGGCCGACTTGATCAACTGGTGAGGCCAACTTGACATTTGTGCATAAAAACTCATTTCTTGAGCCGACTTGAAGAGGAGACTGGTCTTTGCTTTGGAGGATCACTCTAATACATATGTTTACATAGTGTAACATGCCCACATGGGTCTTCAATAATTACATTGACTCTTCGACTTTCCTATAAGCACTTAAACATGTGCTCGACCTATCGAATGGACAAGAAATCCATTCTTGATAATGACAAAAATAATAATTCTTTTCTTTTACAAACACAAAGATCAAAATTACATTTATGAAAACCAAACCTAGTTACACTTTTCTTCAACACTCCCTCTTAACTAGGGAGGTGTTCATAAATCATTACAAGGTGTTTGGACATTTTCAATCTGAAGAAATTCACATAAGAGAAATCGGATTGGTAATCCATCTGTTATAGCATCATAGTAACCAACATTGTTTCCACAACAAGGCCTTGACTGACAGCTCTATCTCTCAATAGATCAAAGCACAATGTTGGCGAGACCAATGATTATAGATACCTTCATCATTGTCTCTCAAGGTATATGCCCATCCAGGTGTTCACTAAGACCTTCTAGGACTATTCTTATCTTGGGTTCCCAACCCTCAAAGAATATTGGTCCTCTTGCCTACTCTTATCTTGGATGCCCTACACATCCTCAAAGAGCATCAGATGCCAGATGATTCCCCAATCCTCCATTCTTTCTTCCCAAGTGAAGACAAGAATGTTGTGTCTATCTCTCCCTCTCAACTAGGGAAGATATTCCCATTCCTGTGAAGGAATGCACCCAAGCTCCCTCTGACCAGGGACTTGCCCAAGCTCCCTCTTAATTAGGGACTTGTCAGAGCTCCCTGTCAACTAGGGACTCTCCTTTTCATTAGCAATTGCTTCTTTGTGGGTCCTTCAGCTACTTGATCACCTTCTTTCCTTGATGTCATGAAATTCAGTTGAGGTTCTTCCTTGTAGGGCATCAGCCATTGATCTCTTTCCTTCTTGGTTTGTCATGTTATTTCTTTCTTCATGGAAAGTGGCCTTCTTGATACATATCTGGAACCTTCGTCAAATAGCTACTTCTTTCTCATCATGCTTCTTTCTAGAATTTCTATCCACCACATGAATGATGGTTGCACTTGCATTTACAACCCTTGTTCTAGTAGCCTTGCATGAACCTATCCAGATATTATTCAAGAAATCAAAGCATAACATTAAATCAAATAGTAACTTATGACATGGTTTTCCATCATGACATCTTTTTGTTGGCTTCAACCATTAGCATCATGCATGTTTCGCATCTCCAAGGCCTTTCCAGGTGTCAAGGGTCCTTTGATCTTTTCTTTCCTACGTCAGAATTCTCATGCCTTCTTCCAGGAGATGCCTTCAACAAATCTGTTAGATGTTGATTCTTAGTGTCCATGGTGTCCTTTTATCTCTGATCTCTTTATCTCATATGCTTCTCTATAGGTTACCTAGTCAACCACCTCATACTCTATATGAGGTCATTTCTCATGTTGACTCTTACCAGTGTATGGACCATGCTTTCGTGCATATCTTTAATGAAAGAGATCTTCCCTGTCCTTGACCATGCTACCAGAGCAATTCCCCATGCTCATTGATACAAATGATGACATGACTTGAAAAACATAGATGCATACATACCTCATCTTAGTTCTTTCCTTGATCATCTCAGCTTCCTTTGACAGTGTCCTAGATTGAGATTAACTCAATCTCCTTTGCTTTGCTACATCTTTTCTTGCCTGCATATCATCCTTCCTTGAATCCCCATAAGTGGAATTATTTATTGAGACATCTGATTTTCCTTAAAGTCATGAATCCTCTATTAAAGATTTCACCAGAGGATCCTTGTAGTCCTCATCCTGCAAATGTTCCTTTCTATTGATGATAGTGGCCTTCTAAGATGATTCTTCTTGATCATGATCATTCATTTATACATTGATGAGTTCATTCAATGGCTACATCCTTCCTACATGAATATCTTTATCTGAGCTATCTCTGCATAATGCTCCTATATTCTTGAAGATGCCATTTTCATAAATCTTGCATTCTATCCTACATCTACATGTTCCTATGATACCCAAAACTTTAAAGAAGACTTATGTGAAGAAGTTGATCTTAGTCATAGTAGAGATCTAGAGGGTCCTCTTTCTTCTGCTTCTTCTTTCACTTCTTGGGTAATGTGGGCTTCTTCTCGCTTCCTTTTATTGTTGTCCTTCTTGAACTTAGAACAATCCCTCTTATAGTGTCCATACTCTTCGTAGCCAAAGCATTGGACTTTGGACATATCTCTTTTACCCTTTCTCTGTGGACCAAACTTGCCAAATTTTCCTTTCCTCTTGGTCATAGCAACAAATGCCTGCTCCTTTGATCCCACATCATCTTTGGCTTTGAGTCTAGTCTCCTCAATTTTGCATAAAGACCAAAGTTCATTCAATAGGGTAGCTTCCTTCTTGGCATATATACTTGATGTGAAGTTGCTCCATTCCTACTGCATTGAGCACCAAAGTTGTCATCTCTCTATCTGACATAACTTCTCCCAGTTCTTGCAGTTGGTCTCTCATATCAGAGACCTTCATGAATAGGGAGCTATTCCTTCTTCCTTGGATATCTTCATTTTATATAACTCATTACGTAACGATATCACTTCTCCAGCTGTGCTAACTGAGAATAGCTCCACCAGCTTATCATAGATTTTTTTAGATGTTTCAAGTTTGGAAACATAAGGAATGAGAGGGTCCTTGATGGATTCTATCAGAATCCTTTGAGCCCTTGTTTCATCCTTATTAAACTTTGCTAGGGCTTGAGTTTGTTCCTTAGTAGCAACAGTGACACTCCCTTTGATGTAGTCCAGAAGTTCATTTTCTTTGAGAAGTAGATCAATCCTCTTTTTCCATGCAAGGAAATTAGCAGTCCCAACCAATATGTTGCTTTCCTTGCAAAAAGACATTTTGATATTTTCAGGAGAGGACATAAAAATACTTACTTGAAAGTGTTAGTGATGAGGAGATCTTGTTGCTTCCTTAATGAATGAAGTCTCAGCTTCTTGGATCTTGGAGTTCTTCAAGATGCTTCCTTCAAGGTGCCTTGTGATAGATTTGCTTGCTGATGAGAACTTCTCAATGCATAGATCTATAAATCTTCAATGATGGGCCTAGATCTGAGAACCTTCCTTTGAAGATGATGATTCTTTTATGTAAGCTTTTCTTAGATGAACCTTCTTGTAGATGCCTTTAGATGGAAGGCTTCTTCTTTCTTTGTTCCCAGGATGGTAGTCCTTCTTGATGGATCTAGGAGAGAAGATAGTAATTCTTCCTGCCTTTGATGGATCTGGAACTCTTGCTTGTAGATCTAATGCTTCAACCTTTGTCTGCCCTTGCTTCTTGATCTCAATGCTTCAACCTTCTATGTTCTCTTGAGATGCCCTTCCTTGATGTGTCACCTTAGCTATGAAACCATGTTGAAGAATCTAGGGCATCTGAGTTATAGTGAAATTCTTCTGACAATGATAACTATTTGTGAAGCACTTTTACTTTTCTTATTAGCACAATCTTCTCTTATTGTTATTAGTGTGTGTTTTCTTACTTCATCAAACAGTTACCAAAATAAAAGAGACAAGAACACAAGATGTTGGCTCTCAGCCAAGGCAAAACCTCTCTCACCTAGAGAGGAAAACCCTTCTGCAAATTTCTCTTATTGAAGCTTCAATTGACAAATGCCAAACCCTAGACCCTTGACAAGTAGATCCTCCAAGCACAAGACACAATCTCTCTTTCTTTGTCCTTCAATTGATGCTTTCTTCTAGGTTGCACCTTGATCTCTTCATTCACACTTCTTCCAGCAACTGGCAGCTCTTTTTCCGGCAACTGCAGAAACCCTAGGTCTCCTTAGAGACCTCTTATTTGGTGTCCTTCTTTCCTTCTCTACCTTGCTCGGCAATCTTTCATCTCCTTGATACTTAGGCTAGAGAATGAGGCCTTTCTTGAGGTATGTCCTTGAGGTTATAGGCTGATCCTCATAACCCTTAATGTTGCTCTAATTTCTTTGAACGTGTGGCTGATCTAGGTCCTGAAATAAACCCTTTCACTTGCTCCTTTCCTTCGCTAGGTGTGGGATCTCCTTCGCTTGAGATGGAGGCCTATTTGGAGCCTCTTTTCCACCCAATCGAAACTTCTTGTAGAGATGCAATTCCTGACTTGTTGCAGCAACAGAATGTCATCTCTTACCTTCGCACGTGTGACAGAAAAGAGCCCTACAAACAGTCCCAAAAAATCGTATTTCTTTCTTCTCTTTTTCGCTGCCCTAGAAGCACTTTAATGCTCCTTTTTGTACCTCTTTTTCGTCCTCTCTTCCTTGCTGATTTCAGAGATGAGTAGTGATCCTTTTGTGAGGTCAAACTGCCCTATATATACGATTCTGTCCCTCCTTTTAGGCCGACTTGATCAATTGGTGAGGCCAACTTGACATTTGTGCATAAAAACTCATTTCTTGAGCCAACTTGAAGAGGAGACTTGTCTTTTCTTTGGAGGATCACTCTAAAGTTTAAACATATTTCTTTGACTCATACACATGTTTACATAGTGTAACATGCTCACATGGGTCTTCAATAATTACATTGACTCTTTGACTTTCTAGAAGCACTTAAACATGTGCTTGACCTATCGAATGGACAAGAAATCCATTCTTGATAATGAGAAAAATAGTAATTCTTTTCTTTTACAAGTACAAAAATCAAAATTACATTTATGAAGGCCAAACCTACTTACACTTTCTTCAACAAGTCCTAGTGTCTAGAGTCGATGTATATTACCATATTAGATCATCTCTAAAGTTTCGCAACATATGGTTGTATAAGTGTCAGTTTTTAATTATTAAAAATTTCCCACTAGTCAGGATTTTTAATAATTATTTGATGTAAAATATAACAAGTGTTGTCCATAGAAGTTGTAGGGGTATGAGTCTACACCTCAACTTTCTATCTAGACACACTTTGAGGGTGGAAAAATATATCTTTACCCCTCCAAAACCCATTTTTCTATTTTTTTGGCAAAAAATAGCAAATAATTAGCCAAAAAATAAAATGAGAGAAAATTAAAAATATTCTCTCCAAGCGAAAATGATAAAAATGAGATGGAAATTTCCAAATATTAAAGTCAATTCAAAAAATGATGGGAATTCCATTTACCAAGAAAAGATGGCCCAAGGAAAAATTCAATGGTCCAGAAAAGGAGCCCATGTGCCAACAAATCGAATTTTTTAAGAAGATGGTCCATGATGGTTAAATTGAATGAGAGATCCTCAAGGAAAAGGGTGGAAAAAAATTTTGAATGGTCCAAAACCACTATGGGATCAAATTTTTGGTCAATCCAACATCTCCTTCAAGGCAAACGAAATTTCCTCCTCAAGATTTGCATAGCTCATCAAGGGACATGATTTATTCGACTTGGATCTAGCCGTTTTCAATTGGAGAGGGGTCTCTCACTTTTTTATTTAAGGAAGCTTCAAGCTCCTCATTGTAATATCATGTAATTGAGCTCTTGGCTGTGGAAGCTCTGCTGGAAATTTTTGTACTGGAATTTTCTGAATAATAAAGAATGTTTTTGGGGTTAATGCTTTGTGATGTTTTCCTTCTACAACTATGGTAATATTTTTCTGATTCATTTGTTCTTAATGCTCTACTGGTAAATAATTAAATTGTTATTTCCATTTGCCATAGTTTGGATCTATTGATGTACAGTTATCTTACCTTGATATTTGGATTAGAGAAACACTCTAGATCTAGAAGCGCTAGTGGGTTTTTGGTTGAACCCCTAGTCTTCTTTTTCATTGTGCTATCTAATCCCTTTTGGATCTAACATTATCTTTCAAAAGTGTGTAGAGATTTTATTTTTTGAATCAGATCTTGGGCATTTGGGGAAGGTTTCGATTGAACCAACCAACTCTCAAGGCATGGAAGTGGAAGAACCCACATAGATCTCTCTCAAAAACTTATCATAAGATATATTTTAAGGGAGTTCCTTACCGTAGCCTATAAATCTTATCATTAATTCTTCAAATGTATCTATTTATGTGCTTTATTTGTCGGATCTAGCTATTTTATGTTGAAGAATGTGTAACCAGGTTCGGTCTTCATAAATATGAAATGTATTCCTGTAAATTATAAAGTGAAAGGAAATTATTATTATTGGAGCATGGGTTTCATGCTCAAGTTCTTTTATTTTATAGGTCAAGCACCCACTGAGTGTTTTTAGGGTTTGTCCTACGTTTAAGAGTCATTGTCATATATTGAAGACCCTATGGGCACATTGTATCTTGTAAAGAAAAATGTATTGTCTTTAAAGTGTCAAAATACCTCCAAGATTAAGTCAGCCTAGAAGCTTTCAAGTCGGCCTACATGAAGAGCCGCATCTACCCTTGAAGGAGCCTATATATAGAGAGGAATTCGTCCTCCATTAGATACACTCACTCAACTCATTCTATGCAAAGAAGAGGAAGAAGAAAGGTCGAAGAAGGACGAAGAGGAAGTCGAAGAAGTCGAAGTGCTTGGGCTAGTTCTCTCTCTCTTCTGAAAGTCGAAGTTAGGGTTTCTGTGTTGGGACTATCTTTGGTTCGATCTTGAAAGAAAGAGAGAAGGGAAGTCAAGTGAAGGTCACTTAGGGTATCTCACTAACCCTAAGTCTCAAGGAAAGGCAAGTGAAGGGAAGAAAAGGCTATACGAAGGAGATCGAAGTCTCTAAGAGGAGCAGCAGCAGTTGTCGGGAGACAGAATTTCGGATCTACAGTAGAGGGCCGAAGTCCTTGCAGTGGGAGTCCAAGTTGATCTTGATCTTGGAGGGTATTTGTCTAAGTCACTAGGTCATGGTATTCGTCAATTGAAGGATCTATAAGAAGAGAAGAGATTTAAGGGTTTTTCGCTCAAGAGGAGGGGCTTTGGCCCTACTTTGCAGCCTATATATTGTGTCATTGTTCTTATTGTTTTGGTAGTTGTTTGATGTGTCTCACACTGTAATAATAAGGAACAAAGCTAATAAGAAAAAAAGTAACACAAACTGTTATCAAGTTAAAAAGAATCAATATATTTACAGCCCTATTGAATTTTCAACATGGTATCGGAGCTAAGGTTATCTATGGGCATCATGAAGATATCCTCTACAATCAAGAAGATCGCAAGCCATCTCAAGAAAGGTATCAAGGAAGCATGGAGTTTCTTATTTACTTCAAAGAAGGTATCAGTCAAAAAAACAAATGAAGGTCTCTTCTCAGCTCTCTCTGGCACATTCCAAGATGAAGACATTTGGGTAATTGACAGTTGTGGATCAAGGCACATGATTGGCCATTTCAATCAATTGAAGACCTTATCAAAAGGAAAATCCGCGTATTCAGTGGAACTTGGAGATAACAAGAGCTATCTCGTGAAAGGTATTGAATCAACCTCCATAAAGCTGGAAGATAGAAGCAACATTCACCTCAACAACATTCTATTTGTTCCAAGTTTGCACAAGAACTTACTTTTTATTTCAAGTCTAGAATATAAGGGTGATAGAGTAGCCTTCATTTATGGAAAGGTCATTGTTTGGGGAAAAGACTCAAGTATAGATCAAGCCAAAGTTATTGGCATTTGAGAAGGAAGACTCTACACACTAATATCTCCTATGGCCCAAGCCCTAGTTCACATTGAAATTAGCCCATTTGAACTTTGGCATAGAAGATTTGATCATCTACATTTCAAAATTCTTCCAACTCTAAGTTCCATAGTAGATAGAATTCCTAATCTGAAGGAAGATCATGGAGGTGTTTGTAAGGGATGTGCATTGGGTAAGAATACCAGGAGACCATTTGAAAGCAGTGCTTCACGGTCAAAAGAAATCATGGATCTTATTCACTCCAATGTATGTGGCCCTATGACTCCTAAATCGCTTAGAGTTCACCTATATTATGTCACATTAATAGATGATCATTCAAGAAAGACCTGGGTTTACTTAATGAAAACCAAGGACGAATTATTTACAAAATTTCAAGAATTCAACGCTGAAGTGGAGAACCTTACAGAAAGAAGAATCAAGATACTAAGATCTGATAATGGAGGAGAATACACATCCAAAGAAATTATAGCATTCTGTAAGGAGTCTGGGATTAAGAGGAAGCTGATAGTCCCATATAATCCCGAACAAAATGGAGTTGCAGAAAGAAAGAATAGATCCATTGAAGAAAGTGTAAAAGCAATGTTACACGATCAGGATCTACCTAAGTTTATGTGGGGAGAAGCCATGAAGACAACGATCTACATTCAGAAGTCCCCACAAATCTCTAGACAACAAAACTCCGAAAGAGGCGTTCACTGGCAAGAAGCCATCTATAGATCATCTCTGGATCTTTGGGTGTCTTGTATATATCCATATACCAAAAGACAAAAGAAAGAAGTTGGATCCTTCAAGCATGAAGGGAACATTTGTTGGGTATAGAAACTCATCAAAAGCTTATAGGATCTACATGAAAGATGGACTTCACATAGAAGTCAGTCGTGATGTCATATTTGATGGGAGCATAGCATTCAAGAAATCAAAGGAACTTTCCATAGACTTTGATGATGAAGAACTTCCGATATTTGAGGAGGACGTTGACCAAGGGAAAGAAGAATCACACCATGAAGAAGAAGGTCCCAATGAACTTGTTCAACCTGTGGTCATTCTTGAAACAAGGAAAAGACCTAATTGGTTGAAATCTACACTACTTGATGCAAAAGGTCATGGAGCAACGACAGGCTCATTTAGAAAAAGCAAGAAACCCAAGAGATATTCTAGATATGTTGCATACATGACAAAACTGATAGAAGCAAAACCATCCACTTTTGAAGAGGCTGTAAATAATCAAGAATGGAAGGATGCCATGAATGAAGTGTATCAATCTATAATGAAGAATGGAGTCTACGAGATCGTACCTAGGGCTAAAGACAAATATGTGGTTACTTCCAAGTGGATCTATAAGATCAAACATGTAGTTGATATGAAGTATAGACAAGTACAAAGCAAAATTTGTGGCTAGAGGCTTCTCTCAACTTGAAGGCATCGACTATGAAGAAACATTTGCTCCAACACCAAGATATACCACGATTCGATCATTAGTCTCTCTGGCAGCATCGATGGGATGGAACATCCACCAAATGGATGTCAAGATTGTGTTTCTGAATGGCACAATAGATGAAGAAGTCTATATAGAGCAACCCTTAGAATTCGAAGTTAAATATAGGAAGGCATATGTTTGCAGATTGAAGAAAGCATTATATGGCCTCAAGAAAGCGCCAAGGGCATGGTATGCTAGAATGGATGCATACCTACAAAGAATAGGCTTCACAAAAAGTTTTGTTGATTCAAACCTTTATATTAAGATTGTAGATGGTGAACCTTTAATCATTCTTTTGTATGCATTATCTTCTCTTGACAGGTGTAGAAGATCGAATTGAAGAATGTAAGAAGCAACTAGCAGCAAAATTTGACATGAAGGATCTTGGACTGATGCATTACTATTTGGGACTAGAAGTCTGGCAAGGACCTGATGAAGTTTATTTGGGTCAAGGAAAGTACGTGATCGAGATACTGAAAAGGTTTGACATGATGAATTGCAAACCTATGACCACTCTGATGATCACAAACTTGAAGAGACTAAGGAGTTTTGAATCTAGCCATGTGGATCCTTCAAAGTATAGGCAACTTATTGGCTCATTGATGTACTTGGTGGGCCAAACATATGCTTTTTAGTAAATGTTCTCAGTCAATTTCAACTGGAGTCGAAGCATGATCACTGGGCAGCAGCAAAACGTATTATGAGATATCTTCGAGGAACCATCCACTACTGTCTGAAGCATGATAGAAGGAATGATGTCCAATTGATTGGATATACAAATTCCGATTGGGAAGGCAGTGAGCAAGATGGAAAGAGCACTACGGGAGGATGTTTTAGTTTGGGATCCTCCATGGTCTCATGGATGAGCAAAAAGCAAGACGCAGTTGCTTTGAGTAGTGTTGAGGCTGAATATTTGCAACCTGTGAAGTAAGCAGAGAAGCAGTATGGTTGAGGACGCTGCTAACCGACTTGTTTGAAGGAACGATGAACCCTATAGTGATACTTTGTGATAACACCAGTTGTATACTTTTGTCTGAAGATCCAACGTTTCATGGAAAGACAAAGCATATAAACAAAAAGTATCACTATATTCGAGAGCTAGTACAAAATGGTGTGTTGTAGCTACAGTATATCTCCACTGATGAGCAGGGAGCTGACATATTGACAAAGTCACTTCCAAACAAGAAGCTTGCATATTTGAGATTGAGAAGCTTGCATATTTGATGTATCCTCCCTAATTGAGAGGGAGAGATAGACACTACATTCTTGTCTTCATTTGAGAAGAAAGAATGGAGGATTGGGTAACCATCTGGCATTCGATACTCTTTGAGAATGTGGTAGGGCATTCGAGACAAGAGTAGTCGTGGACCGATATTCTTTAAGGACTAGCTATCCAAGATAAGAATAGTCCAAAGGAAGGTCATACTCGGTGAACACCCTAGTGGAGTATGTACCTTGAGAGACAATGATTATGGTGTCTATGAATCATTGGTCTCGCCAGCGTTGTGCTTTGATCATGTGGATAGAGTTGTTAGTCAAGGCCTTGCTATATAACAATGTTGGTTGATATGATGCTAGACAGATGGGTTACCAATCCGACTCTTTTTATGAGATCTCTTCAGATTAACAATGACCATGTACCTCTTATGAATACCTCCCTAGTTAAGAGGGCATGTTGAAGAGTGTGTAACTAGGTTCGGTCTTCATAAGTATGAAATGTATTCTTGTAAATTATAAAATGAAAAGGATTTATTATTATTAGAGCATGGGTTTCATGCTCAAGTTCTTTTATTTTATAGGTCAAGCACCCATTGAGTGCTTCTAGGGATTGTCCTAGGTTTCAGAGTCATTGTCATATATTGAAGACCCTATGGGAACATTGTATCTTGTAAAGAAAAAATTATTTTGTCTTTAAAGTGTCAAAATACCTCCAAGATCAAGTTGGCCTACATGAATAGCCACATCTACCCTTGAAGGAGCCTATATATAGAGAGTAACACGTCCTCCATTAGATACACTCACTCAACTCATTCTATGTGAAGAAGAGGAAGAAGAAAGGTCGAAGAAGAAGGACGAAGAGGAATTCGAAGAAGTCGAAGTGCTTGGGCTAGTTCTCTCTCTCTTGTGAAAGTCAAAGTGCTTGGGCTAGTTCTCTCTCTCTCTTGTGAAAGACAAAGTGCTTGGTCTAGTTCTCTCTCTCTTGTGAAAGTCGAAGTTAGGGTTTCTGCGTTGGGACTATCTTTGGTTCAATCTTGAAAGAAAGAGAGAAGGGAAGTCAAGCGAAGGTCACTTAGGGTATCTCAGTAACCCTAAGTCTAAAGGAAAGGCAAGCGAAGGGAAGAGAAGGCTATACGAAGGAGATCGAAGTCTCTAAGAGGAGCAGCAACAGTTGCCGGGAGACAAAATTTCGGATCTACAATAGGAGGTCAAAGTCCTTGCAATGGGAGGTCGAGTTCATCTTGATCTTGGAGGGTATTTGTCTGAGTCACTAGGTCATGGTATTCGTCAATTGAAGGATCTATAAGAAGGGAAGAGATTTAAGGGTTCTCCCCTCAAGAGGAGGGGTTTTGACCCTGGCTTGCAGCCTATACATTGTGTCACTGCTCTTATTGTTTTGGTAGTTGTTTGATGTATCTCACACTGTAATAATAAGGAACAAAGCTAATAAGAAAAAGGTAACACAAACAATTATCAAGTTAAAGAGAATTAATAAATTTACTTCCCTATTGAATTCTCAACATTTTAGAGCTTGTATTTTTTGTTACCCAAGAGCGGAGGTGTCCTCACACTTTTTGGGCTAGTAGATCTGTAAATTTTTATATATATTTCTAACCCATTTTGTACATATATTTCTCTTGTATATAGATCTTGTATATATTTTGGATATCCTCTCTATTTTTCGCAAATCTGAAGAAAGGGTCAAGGGTTTGGCTTGAAGAATTCTCGTAAATTTTTTCTTGTAGGGGGAAGCTTGAGGCTCAAACAGACAACTAATTTTTTTTTAAGCTAACACTTGTTTGTTGATCAAATCCTCTCCTCTCTCCTGCGCGGATCTTAGACGACTAGGGCTTTGAATTTTATATATTATCTATATATATATATATAATATAATATATAATATATATATATTATTTTAGTAAGTTCAATTTTTTACGAGACCCATCACTTGAAGCTTGGAAAATCATATCGAAATTTGTGGAGAGATTGTCCTCATTTTTTAAGCCTCCTTCCTTAGCCGCGAGCATATGAGAGGTCTCTCCTTTCCTCTTGAGAAAAAATTCTTTGAAGGGTTTGGACGAAAAATTGTTTTAAGGGAAAATTCAATTTCGATTTTGGAGAGAAACACCATTTGAGGCTCAGAAAATTTAAGATAAATTATTGTGGAAGTTGTTTTCATTTTTTAAGCCAATTCTCTCTTGTTCGCAAGCCCAAAGAGGGCCTCCTCCTTTTGTACGAGTTTTCTCTTGGACGTCTAGCTCCTTGAGCGAATTTCTTTTGAAGAGAAAGCGAATTATTTTTGGAGGAATTTCCATTGTAATTTTATAACAAATTTGTAAATAATTTTCATAAATTTTTCGCTCTTTGAGGAAGGAGTATTAGCTCATTGAAGCTTCAGTGTCATAAACCCTCCTCTAGATCTGAGCCCTCTCTTCTCTCTAAGAGGGTTTGAATTTGTAATATAATAAAAGAATTTTTTTCCTTTGAGGGAGGAGCTTGGGGTTTTTCCCCTTGGTATCCCTATCTCCTCATTTGGTAGGAGAACCTCTTGGCTAGCTCATCACTAACTCATTTCATTTTCTTTTGCTAGCTTATTCATTAGATCTAAATCACTAACTTGTTCATTTTTCATTTGTTAGATTAGTTTTCTTATCAAAGTTGCATTAGCATTCTTAGATCTATTTTCATTTCATTTTGCCAATAGTTTCAACTTCTTGTCATCTTCTTGATCTAGCTTGCTTATTGTGTTCATTGCACAACTTTCACTTGGCTATTAGATCTAATTGGCATCTCCATTGAAGTTGCTCTAGTATCTCATTGTCATTTGTTTCTTGATCTAAATCACTTTGCTTCATGGGAGATTTTCTCTTGTTTCATTGATCATTGGCATAAGCTAATCTCATATTGATATCATGATTTGTTCTCAAAGTGCTAATTGCTAATTTGATCATATAAGCAGAATGGTAATTGCTATTGATAAATCTTAAGAAATTTCGCCTTTGAATCATCTCAATCTAATTGCATCTCATTTGAAGCAAATGCATTAGATTTGCATTTTAGATATAGTTTGCACATTGCATTCTCTAAAATTCACCTCCATGCATAAGCTTGGTTGATAGAAATTTAGAACAACCTTCCCTAACTGTCATTCAATTCGCTAAATTTGAGTTTGGATCAAAAGTTAAAATGTGTGACCTCACAGTTCTCTTGTGGCTGAGTCCCTTGTAGGAATGAAGGCACACAGGTTGCATTGAAGTCCTAAGGGGGTATCATTAATGCGGCTTTAGCCTTCTCACTTAGTCCTTCTTCCAACTACCTGCTGGTCCTTACCAAGTTGGAAGAGTTGAGGGGAAGTCAAACCATAGATTAGGCATATAATAAAATTTACCAAGAACACTCTTCTTGAATCTTCACACACTCACCTAACACTTTGCGTACAATTGGTTATTGTACAATTTAGATTGTGAGCTTACTTCCTACTTGCAAGCATCCCATTTAATATTTTTGTACTTGTTTATTTTATTGCTCATGTAATCGTCCTTTAATGTTATATTTTGATTGAGTATCTCCTTTTTAAATTACAAGCACTCTTCCTTACAAGTTCTATTTTCAAATATTGTGGCTCATATCTCTAAATTGCATATAATCTTTTATGGTTTGATTCACTAACAATTGTTCCACAGCTTTGCTATTCTTGTAACTTGAAAGATCATTTTTCATTTGCAAGTATCATAATTTATATTTGAGCATTATCTAAAGGCATTGGTCTCTCATATTTATCTTGTTGGATATCTTGTTGATTTCATTGAATCTATCTTATTAATATGTACATGCTCATTAACATTCATACTTGCTAATTAATCTCTATATTCAAGTTATATTGAATGATGGTTGCCATGCCTATAATCTCCTAGAACTTGTTACCTTTAACAAGCTTTTCTTTAGTGTTATTTTTAGGGACCACCCCCCTTGACTTAGCTAGGAGAGAGTCTAAACAAAGAGAGTTGGGAATAGGTGACAACCCCTTCTCTAAGTGTTTCGCCTTTAAGACCACACCTTGTGGGGTTAAGGACTTTTCCCACATTAATCTAGGTGTGCATCTTAGGTGACAACATTTTCTGGCATCATTGCCAGGGACAAGTCTTCTTTGACCCGGGGTTATGACTAACTTTCGATTTTACATATTGGGATTTTAGAGTTAAATTCTTGTTCATGTGGCGACACCACTTGGTTCATTTTTTGCAAGGGTTTCTACTAAAAGGCATCCAAGTAGCTTGGTTAACCCCATTCTTGATCCTAGAAAGGTCTTTAAAGTGTGATTAAATAGGCTCTCTTCTTGTAGACTTCTTGCTAATCTTGGGCAGGAAGCTATTTATGATATCCATTTGCTTTTTCAAGGTCAAGCTCAGCAAGACATCATGGATGACTTGTTTTCCCCCTGTAATTTTGCTAACATCCAGGGCTATTTGAATGCCATTCCGGATAAGGCCATTGAGAAATCGCCTTCTTTCCAAGGAAACAATGCAATTACTGTCAAAACTCACCTTAGGAATTTCAACCTTTGTGTGAGTGAATGGTGTAACAATACTAACTATAACCATGAGGATGTGAAGATGAGGCTCTTCGCCCTCTCTCTTGATGAGGATGCTCTGGATTGGTTCACAGAGTTTCCTGCTAACTCTTTCGATTCGTTGAGATCTATTATTAGTGCCTATAATGACAAGTATGTAGATAAAAGAGAAGAAAGGCACTTGCTTAACGCCATTAGCCATATGAAGAAGAATGAGAATGAGACTATGGAGGACTTTAATAAGAAGTTTAATGATATTGTTAAAAGTTTACCTCAAGATTTCAAGCCTCCCTAAAAGTCTCTTTTGGTATATTATATTGATGTATTAGTTGACACTTCTTATGAGCTCATACACGCTAAGCCTAATGATGTAAAGGCTACTCAGACTTTAGTTAAGGAATTGGAGAAGTGTTGAAAAACGTATGGGAATAAGAAGAGCTTCGGCGTAAATCACATAAAGAAGACCTTTGTCCACGCATTTCGAACCAACTAGTGTGGTTCATCGTTATAAGAAGATTGGAGAAGTGTTCGAAATGCGTGGGCAAAGGTCTTCTTTATGTGATTTACGCCGAAGCTCTTCTTATAACTATGATGGATCACAGAAGCCTCAATTCTACAACGTATGGGAAGTCCGAAATTCCAGGTTTTACTAGGGATCATCATAAAAATGAGTCCAAAGGAAAATAAGTTAAAGAGACTGAAAGTGATCCTATTAAGGAATTAACACAACTCATTAAAACCATGGAAGTTAACCATTCGAATCAAATGGCTGCCCTTCAAAATCGTTTGGTTGCCATGGAGAGGTCCCAAGGAAATAAGTTTATGAATAACAGAAGTAATGATAGATGGCAGAAGAGATGCCCTCCTAGTGAGTCTAGGCCACCAAACCACTCGAGTCTGCAAATGTTGTTGACCAATCTTTACCATATTGTAGACCTTGTAATGAGCTTCACGACGAGGCTACCTACCCTGTTGTGAAAAGAATAATTGACAGTGAAATGGCAGGGACAAGTGATCAGATTAATGTTGTTGGTAAGGAACATCACTTGTCTATGGAGGATTGGATGGAGGTTGTGGCGAAAAGTCATAATGTGAAGACATTCCAATCTTCTTATAGTGTTAACAATTTTAATGATGAAAGGGACAAGGTTACTAAGTTGTATGGTGAAAATCCTTCTCTAGAACAAGTCATGGAGATTGCAAAGGATAAGGAATTAACTTATCAACCAAAGAATAAAGATCAAAGTGAAACTCAAGGTGTCCCTAGGATTTCTAATCCTAGTCTTAATATTGACTTGGGAGGTTGGATTAATAATGCAAAGATATTGGTTCCTGTGACTGAGATTTTGAAGATCCCCTCTCGGAAGTCTAAGTCATTGAAGGCCATTGATGCCCATTCATGGAAAGGAGCTTGGAGATCCCCATCAGGGTGCTCCAATGATTTTGCAAAGTATGGATAGAGGTAAAGGAAATAAGGATCATTAGCCATTCTTCATCGCCTTATTGGTCAATGGTTTTAGCTTATATAATTGCATGTTAGATTCAAGTGCATCAACTAGTGTCATGACCAAGAGGGCCATGGAACAACTTAACTTAAGAACATCTAGACCATATCACAACATTTGTGCCATGGATTCTAAGAGAATTGAAGTTCTGGCTTAATAAAGAATTTGCAAGTTAATTTGTCTGCCTACCCAGATATAATCATTATTATGGACATTGTTGTGATTGATGTACCTGATACTTGGGGTATGTTGCTATCAAAGAAATGGGTCGCAGACCTAGGAGGGAGTATTCAAATGGACTTATCTTATGCTACTATTCCCTCACCTAGAGGCAATGGTTTTGTTAGACTTGATAGGGAGCTTGAGAGAAGAGTTCATGTGGAGGACCCCAAGATGCCCAATAATGAAATTATATATGAAAGTACTGGGAACTATTCTATCTTTGTCTAATTCAGTAGTTTCATTAGATGGAAAGGTTGATGGTCTGAAAAATGGAATACGACATATGTATTTCGATGGTGCATCTTCCAGGTATTGTAAGCGTGTTGGAGTTGTACTCAAATCTCCCCTTGGTCATATTTTTAGATTTGCCTATAGGTTGGAATTTGAAGCAACCAACAATGTGGCGGAGTATGAAGTCCTTTTGTTGGGTCTTGAGTTGGCAAAGGATTTAAAGATTAAATTGCTTAGTATCAAGGGGGTTTCTGATCTTGTCATTATGCAAGTCAAAAATAAGTTTACCAGTAAGAATGAAAGGCTTAAGAAATATCAAAATGTAGTCTAGGACACTATGGAACTTTTTGATGCTCTTAATATCAATATTGTCCCTAAAGAAAAGAATAACCATGCTGATGAGCTTGCAGTAGCATCCACTTTGTAGCTTTCTGATGGAATGATGTATGATAAAGTTAAGATGGAGGTAATTTTTAGGCCTTCGGTTCCTGATAATGTTGGGCATTCGCATGTGTTTAACGATGAAAGTCAAGTGATTCGTTTTCTCAATAATATTGAGGAATTCGAGGATTTTAACATTGGCTAGAAGGAGGAAGGATGCAATTATACAAAATGTGATGACATCACAAATCCTACTCCCAAGTTTCAGGTAGCCTTAGAGCGTCTCTTGATAGGCATGATGCCATAAAGAGAAAAGAAGAAAAGAAAATTGATCCAGGGGAATTCATTGAAGTAAATATTGGTACCTATGATAATCCAAAGATTGTTAAGATTGGTAAAGGTACAAGTGAGAAAGAAAGGAAGAAATTAGTTGATTTAGTTCGTGAATATAGAGATGTGTTAGCATTTTCCAATGATGAGTTAAAGGGTCATAGGGAAGATGTTATGGAACATACTATCCCTTTGAAGGATGAAAATGCTAAGCCTTTTCATCAAAAACTTAGGAAAATTAATCCTAAGTTGGCCCCCTTGGTTCAGAAGGAGCTTCAGAAAATGCTCGCAGCTAGAATTATTGTAAATACTCATTCGACATGGTGTTCAAATTTGGTGATAGTTAGGAAAAAGAATGGAACAATTAGACTTTGTGTTGACTTTAGAAATCTTAACTTAGCCTGTAAGAAAGATAATTATCCTTTGCCTAACATGGAGACTTTGCTGCAAAGGGTAACTGGATCAGGCATGGTGTCATTGTTAGATGGTTTCTCAGGTTACAACCAAGTCTGGGTTAAGAAGGAAGATAGACATAAGACAACTTTCACCACACCATGGGGGAATTTTGAGTATATTAGGATGCCTTTTGGATTGACCAATTTTGGAGAAACTTTTCAAAGGAATATGGATTATGCCTTTAAGGGCCTAATTGGAAAAATCACTGAGATATATCAGGATGATCTTATTGTGTTTTCAAAGGATGGAATCGGTCATATTGATCATCTAAGGTATCTCTTTGACAGGTGCAAAGAATTTGGGATATCCTTGAATTCTGCTAAGTCTGTGTTTGGTGTCACTAAAGCAAAGTTACTTGGACACATCATTTCTAAGGATGGGATCAAGATTGATCCTGAAAGAGTTGAGGCAATTCAGAAGATCTCCTTGCCTCATAACAGTAAATCCCTTTGATCCTTCCTAGGAAAGATAAATTTTCATAGGATATTTATACCAAACTATGTGGAAATTGTTGTAGAAAATCCACCAAATTCTGCAACTGCTAATATGAACAATCTATTCTCACATAAACACAGAATTTCTCTACTAGACACAGTGGAACAAAATAGAATTAAAACAAGGTCACACGATAGAAGAAACACAAAAATTTCTAAGGAATACAACTGGGAAAACCCTTTGCTTGATGAGAATTTTGTTGATAGCAAAAACTGAGCAATTGATCTCTTACAAAATACAATTGTTTCAATCTGAAAGACACACTTGTCTTTCCTGCTTGATCTAAGCTTGAAATCTTTGCAAGATTGTTGATCTTTGTTGCCCTCTACCAACTTGTGCACAAGCTTCTCTTGCACGCTCTTCCTCTCACAAGCTCCACACACAACTTGTGCTTCCTATTGCTTGGTCTCACCAACTCGTGCTCACCAAAACAATGATTAAACTTGTGCCTTCTTTCTTCCTTTTAAAGGCAATTTGAATGGTTAAAATTAGTGAATTTTCTAATTAAGGAATGATTTTGTGATTGATTGAGTTAGCATAGTTAACTGCTCATGCAACTCATCCTATTTCAAGTCAACCACTTGAAACTCAATCACTTGTGCTTTTCTGCAATTAACTCACACTAGAAAATCAAGGACTCGACTTTCAATTTCAACACATCAGTTAACTGCAACCTAACTCGTCCTAATTTTTAGGGATTGATTCCTAAATTATAGGAACTCATTCTAATTTATAGGGAATCTCCTAATTTTTTGGAACTCGAGTCATACACAAAAAGGAACATGTTTTGGCTCCTATGATTAAAGCACAAATCAGGGAACCCTTTTCTCGCTAATATTTTCAACACTCCCTCTTAGCGAGGAAGGTGTTCCTAGAAGAACCTTGTCCACCTGGATTTGTCTCCAACACTAGCGAGTTCTCCATTGTTGCAGCTGCTCCCTCTGAACTAGAAGAATTCCCTGCTTTCTTCTGCAGAACCTGTTATGAAGACCTATTCTTTCCCACCATGTTCTACAAGTCCATAATCTGCCACTATCAATGATCACAGCTCCTTTTGTGTCACCTTTGGCTCACTGATCTGCCCACTAGCAAGCCTCTAGCTCCACTAAGAAGTCTACTCATTTGGTCTTTTGGAATTGCCCTCTTATCAGTGGTTTGACCATCTACAACCCACTGAACTAGTGCTCCACAACTCTGCCTCCTAACAACTCATTATTCCTTCAATGATAATTGTACATGAGGACTTCAAGGACTGCCCACTTTTCAAGATTCTAGCTACTCCAGAATGTTGCTCTTGGGGCACACAAATCTGCCCTGTTATCAGTGACACATCAGCCCTATTGTCACTCTCCTTAGGAACTCAAAAATTTCCCACACACAATAAAATCTTTGACTAATCTAGGGCCTGCAAATCAGCCACTAACAGTCCATACACTTACTGTTCTTAGGTTGCTTCAGATCTTTTTCCAAACACCACTAGGACAGTCTTCCACCTAGCAATATCTCTCCATAACCTTCGTTTCCCTTGCATATCTAGGCCTTTTTGTCAAATACTTGACAGAACTCGGACCTCATGCATAGCCACTCCTTGAGAGATCTTTGCACTAGTGGACCCATGAACTATTGCACTAAAAACTTTCAGGACAAACTTCTTCCAACTGCATTCTCAGTGTGTTGGTCTAGATTTTGTTCACTGCGCTGATACCATGTAGAAAATCCATGAAATTTTGCAACTGCTAAATGTGAACAATCTGAAATAAATAAAAATTCTCGCATAAACACAGAATTTCTCTACTAGACGTAGCGGAATAGAACATAATTAAAACACAGTCACACAATAGCAGAAACACAAAAATTTCTAGGGAACCCAACTTGGAAAACCCTCTACTTGATGAGAATTTTATTGATAGCAAAAACTGAGCAACTGATCTCTTACAAAATACAATTGTTTCAATCTAAAGACAAACTTGTCTTTCCTAGTTGATTTAAGCTTGAAACTTTTGCAAGATTGTTGATCTCTGCTACCCTCTACCAACCTGTGCACAAGCTTCTCTTGCACACTCTTTGGAGCTTGTGAGAGGAAGAGTAAACTACAACCTAACTCATCCCAATTTTAGGGTATTGATTCCTAAATTATAGGACCTTGTCCTAATTTTTAGGGAATCTCCTAATTTTTTGGAACTTGAGTCATGCACAAGAAGGACCATGTTTTGGCTCCTATGATTAAGGCACAAATCAAGGAACCCTTTTCTCACTAATATTTCCAACAATTGCCAAGCCTATCCAAAGTCTTTGGAAGAAAGACGTGAAATTTGTCTGGCGAGATGAGGATTGGAGGGCTTTTCAGGAAATTAAGGGTTCCATTGCAAAAGCTCTTGTTCTGGTTAGCCCAGATTATTCGAAGGAATTTTTTATTTTTTCTTTCGCTTCAGAAGATACTATTGTGGGTGTGCTACTCAAAAGAATAAGGATATGAGAAGCAAATTGCTTTCATGAGTAGGTCACTACAGAATTCCGAGTTGAATTATAGTACCATGGAGAAGCGGGCTTATGCCTTGGTCAAATCCCTTAAGCATTTTAGGACATATGTGGGATATTCTAAAGTGATAGATTATATCCCACATTCTGCAGTTAAAGATATATTGACTCAAGCTAATTGCTTAGGTACAAGAGCTAGATGGGTCGCAAAGATTCAAGAGTATGATTTGGAGATCAGACCCACCAAGTTTATCAAGGGCCAAGGGTTGGCTCAGATTTTGACTGAAGGAAATGAGAAGGCTTTAGGTTTAATTTGTCAAAATGATTCGTCAAAAGTTTCAACTTCACCTAAGCTTCAAAGGTTAGGAGAGCTTGAGTGGTACAGTGGCATTATTTATTATTTGAAAAATACTACATGTCCTCGCCACTTACTTAGTCATAAGAGAAGGGCTTTGAGGTTGAAAGCAACTAAGTATTGTATTATGAAAGACAACCTTGGATGGAGAAATCCGGAAGGGGTAATACTTAGATGTGTAGATGAAGTTGAAGCGAAAAAGCTTATTTCTGAGTTTCATGCAGGATTTTGTGGTGGGCATTATGCCGCAAAGACTACTGCCCACAAAATCTTGAGAGTTGGTTATTATTGGCCTACGATATTTTCGAATGCGCACAAGCATGTTAGAAGTTGTCAAGCATGTCAATTATTCACTAGGAAGCACAAGTTAGTTGCCTTGCCCTTACAACCAGTGGTCGTTAAGTCTCCTTTTTCAACATTGGGGTCTTGATTTCATAGGAAAATTTACAAAAAATTCTAGTAATGGCTATTCTTGGATTTTAACTGCTACTAATTATTATACTAAGTGGGTAGAAGCCATTCCTACAAAGAACACTACTGAAAAGGTTGTAATGGATTTTAACGAAGATAAGATTTTCACTCGATTTGGAGTCCCAGCCAAAATTACCACTGATAATGCCAACGCATTTAGCTCTTCAAAGTTTTCATCTTTTTGTTTTAAGTATGGCAATATTTTGTCCCATTAATCAAACTACTATCCGCAAGGTAATGGTCTTGTTGAATCAAGTAATAAGAATTTAATAGCCATTATCAAAAAGATAGTAGGGGACAATAAGCGGACTTGGGATAGTAAAATCAAGTATGTGCTGTGGGCAGACAAAATAACGAAGAAGAGTTCTACTGGAAAACTTCCTTTTGAACTTGTATATGGCTTGGATGTTACCTTATCTATGCACCTTAGGCTTCCAACATACCGGCCCCTTCAAAATTTCACTTATGAGAAAGATGTTGTTTAGCATAGAATCGATCAAATAGTGGAGTTGGATGAAACCAGGGGAAAGGATTTTGAGCATAATTGTAGAAATCAAGTGAAAGTTAAGAAGAATTTCGATAAATCTTCTAGAGTTAGGCCTTTTCAACAGGGAGACATGGTACTCTTATGGGATCTCGGGGCTTATGTTTTGAACCTAAACGGTTGTCTTGGATGTCTCTCCCCATAAGAACATGGGTAAATCTTGATCATGAATCATTTCCTTAGAAGCTTCCAGAATAGTCTTATTCTTCCTTTCAACAACCCCATTCTGTGAGGGTTGTAAGGGACTATCAACTCCATCTTAATCCCAGCTTCTTTCCAAATGGCAATGAGTTCCTTGGAAGTGTATTCTTCTCCATTATCTGTCCTTAGAGTCTTGATCTTCTTCCCTATCAAATTCTCTACATGAGCCTTGAATTCTTGAAACTTGCTAAAGACCCCATCTTTTGTCTTCATAAAGTAGATCCATGTTTTTTGGGAGAAATCATCAATAAATGTCACATAGTACAAGAAACCACCCAAAGAAGTTGTTGCCATTGGTCTGCATACATCTGAATGAATTAGATCCAAGATTCCTTTGGATCTGCGATCGCTACTCGGAAAAGATCCCTTGAAATTCTTGCCAAGTGCACAATCTTTGCAAACACCTTCATGTTGTACTTGGAGCTCTGGAAGACCTATGACCATGTTCCTTAATACTGACAAAGCCTTAAAGTGAATGCGAGCAAATCTAAGATGCCATAACTCACATAGACTGGTGTCATTATGTACCAACGCTTGAGCTGATCATCTTAGGAATTTGTACAAGCCCCCCTCTCGAACACCAATCACCTTTGCAAAATCTATGCTTGAGCCCATTTTCCATACAAGAACTCGTCCATCAACAAATGCAACTCTATGCCCTTTGTCTTCCAAAGATGAAGTAGAGATTAGGTTCTTTTTCAAACCTGGTACATACCCCACATCATTTAAAGAAACATTTCCTCTTGACTCCAGTTGGAAAGATGTTAACCCAACACCTTTGACTTCATACTTGCCATTGTCACCATGTTTTGTTGAGAATTTAAGGGCATTTTATTTATTACAAATTCTCTTACTTGATTACTACTTGTGTACATCTTCTTATATTATCTTAGATCCTTATTATTGTGTGTGTTCAGTACATCAAATAGCAACCAAAACAATAAGACAGTGACACAATGTTTAGGCTTTCAAGTCAGGGCTAACACCCCTCCTCTTGAGGGGAAAACCTGCAAACCTCTTCTTATAGATTCTTCCTAGATGAGCATACTGACCTTGACAAAGACTCTTTACATTGGCATGACTCTCTGAGACACGGTCATCCTCCTCTCCATCTTGTTCTTCATCATGCAACACCTGAACTTCATTGTAGCTTTACATGTATTAGTTTATGGCAGACATCATCACCGAGATCACTATGGAGACACCGAGGTACATCCCTGTGGAACTGTGGCTTAATACTCGAGAAGTGCAGACTGTGGAGAAGACCCAAAACTGAGGTACTGTGGAATTCGAAATTGTGGCACTATGTTGACACCTGAAAGTTACAGGACTGTCTTGGCATCCAAGAGTTGCAGATTCGAGCATTTCAGTACCACCAAGAATTACCGAAGAATGTTCGAACTGTAAATCTGTGGAGTGACCCTAGGCTCCTTTATATAGTAGTTGATGCCTATAAAGAAGCCGACCTGAACTTGATGAACCGTTGTGTCTCCATAATCATAAATATTAGAGTCGACATGACTTTTATCCAGTAGCAAGCCGACATGTCATTCTTCATTGATGTTTCTTCATTCGTTGAAGCTTAATGAGGAGGATGACTGTGCTCATAAGCAGGACTTCTTGACTTTACATTGACTTCATAATAATTATACAAATCCTAAGAGACATCAAGAAGAAGTCTCTGCCCTAAAATAAAATCATCTTGCTCTTGAAACCCATGATGCAAGGAATTACAATAAATACATTTTATTCTTCTTTGATAATTACAAGATATTATGAAGACCGAACCTAGTTACAATCTACAACACTCCCTCTTAACTAGGGAGGTATTCATAATGGCACCAGGTCACACTCAATCACTTAAAGAGATCTCATAAGAAGAGTTGGATTGGTAACCCATCTGCATAGCATCATAGTAACGAACATTGTTTCCACAGTAAGGCCTTGACTGACAGCTCTATCTCTCATCATATCAGAGCACAATGTTGGCAAGACCAATGACTATAGAGCCCTTCATCATTGTCTCTCAAGGTACATATCCACCCAGGTGTTCACTTAGTATGACCTTCTAGGACTATTCTTATCTTGGGTTCCCAACCCTCTAAAGAATATCAGTCCTCTTGCCTTCTCTTCTCTTGGATGCCCTACACATTCTCAAAGAGCATCGGATGCCAGATGATTACCCAAAACTCCATTCTTTCTTCCTAGGTGAAGACAAGAACATTGTGTCTATCATGTGTCTACATTTCCATTCATGGCCTTCACTAAGACTTATGGTTGTTAGGCCTAGTCTAGTGCATGCCACATGAAATGAAAAACACATCTATCACTCCCTTTTAATCAGGAGTGACTCAATCCAGGCTCCCTCTTAATTAGGGATTTGTCAGAGCTCCCTCTTAACAAGGGACTCTTCTATACATCAGCAACTTCTTCTTCGTGGGTCCTTCAGTTGCTTGATCAACTTCTCTCCTTGATGTCATGAAAATTAGTTGAGCTTCTTCCTTATAGGGCAACAGTCATCGATCACTTTCCTCCTTAGTTCATCATGTCATTCCTTTCTTCATGGAAAGTGGCCTTCTTCATATATGGAACCTTCATCATATGACTACTTTCTCATCATGCTTCTTCCATTCACCACATGAATGCTAGTTGTACTTGTAAGTAGCCCTCGATGAACTTATCTAGATATTATTCAAGAAATCGAAATATCATTAAATCAAATCATACCTTACTAGGTAGCTCTTCATCATGACATATTTATGTAGATATCAGCATCTTGCATTCATGTTGAGACATCTTCCCAAAGATATATGTTTTCAAGGGTTTCTATCTTTTCCAGACTTCCATCAGAATCTTCATATCTTTTCGGGAGATTTCCTAGTCAACTCTTCTTGGTCTTTGGATGTTGATTGCTTTCATCATGGTTGCATAGCTCACGATCTCTTCCTTTTTCACACATTTCATTCTTCGGGGTTTCTAATCAAAGTTTTGTAATCGTAGTTAGCCACCTCATACTTTATATGAGGACATATTATGTTGATTTCATCTAGTATGTCTTATGCCTTCTGCATCCTTTCAGAGGAGTGTTAATCAAAGTTGTCATTGATGTCAATATGGCATTGTTTGTGATGGCAAATTCTTGTGACGCGTGATGTTGCCCTAGATGCCCATTGATCATAATACCCTAGTGATGCAAGCCCTAGAACTACCCTTATTGCCGGAATATGTAGATGTCGTAATCTCATATATATAATGAATCAAAGTCATGAAGAAGCCCTAACCCTAATAATTTAAATACCTAACCCTAATCCTAAAAAATCCTATAAGACCCTAACTTTTTATAACAAATATACATCCTAGTCCTAAGTTCTAAAACCCTAGTTGAATCATAACACTAAACCTAAAAACCCTAAATAAAAGATATATAACAAATATATAAAATTAAAACAATAGTCTTAAAACCCTAACCCTTAGTCTTAATCCTAAAACCTAAAACACTAAAAATCTATTCATGAAAGATTACTATTTAAAAAAAAGAGCTTCAAGTCTCTTTTTTTATAAACTCTTCATCCCTTGACATTCTACCATTACAAATTAATGCATGCATAAAACCTTTATGAAGCTACCTCCACAAAGATAATATATTAAAAAAGGAACCCTATATAACATGACATTCGACTTATTACCAAAGAAAAAACAAAAGATGACTTATATAAATATGTCAACTCTTTTTAAATAAGTCATGACTATTGTTAATAAAAAAACATGTATAAATGTAAATACAAGACAATTGATTTTTGAAAATTAAAAGAAGGGAACGCCATATATAACAGTAGCTCCACGCTAGGCATGAGTTAAATACACTGGAATATTTAATCTAAGGTTCATTCCACCATCACATGTCGGCTCTCCAAACGCTGAGCTAGTCGGCTCCAAATAATACTCAGTCAGTTCTCATACAGTCATAACTATTCGACTCATAAAAATGGTTATATATACAACTCGAAAATCTATTTGGTAACACGTATTAAGTGAGAACAGATATAAACGAAAAAAAAGTTCACATCTAGTGAACCGGTCAAGGAAACAAATCATTCTTTGTCGAGATATTGCTACAGCGCAGATCTTTATTTGTTGAGATAATTAGATCTATGGTTGCAGACTCCAATTGCTGTAAAGATTAAGGGAAAAACAACTCAAAGAACTCGGACATGCAGGAGAAAATACGAATACCCTTCAGAACTGTGCGCATATTTCTTAAAAACCTAAACTGCAAATTTGTCGGTAGTCATTACACTCCAAAATTGTGTGAAACGAACTTATGGAAGCATTACATATTATTTTGCAAACACGTGAAGCCACAGTTGCAGAGTTGTGAAGTTTCTGAAGTATACTCACCGATAATACATTTTCTTGAGAAGATGTGCGATATCCTCTTTGGGACCTGTGAAGACTTATACATTGGCTCAGTTTTGAGCTCGGATAGAACACATATGTGGAAGATAATTGAAGTAAAGACCAGTGTTTCTTTGGAGCTCAGATAGGACAGATCTGTGGAGGAGATATAACTGTGGGACAGTAATGCACCAGACAGTCTCCTACATATATACCTCAGACTTGTGTTGTGGAGGTTCTGAAATTGTGACTAGTAGCCTACAGGAACTCAGACAGCTACCAGTAGACATCCTTCACCTCAGATTTCAGACATGTGGCTACAATACCTCGACCTACAGCCTTGCGGAGAATTGACAAGCCTTGGACCTGTGACCAACTCTGTGGACAGCGACCTGAGGAGGGACAGTCACACTTGTTGTGAAATCTCAGACAATGAACAGTCATCTGTTGGAGGTTTGGATTAATCACTAATCTATGGGCAGTAACATTTGGAGGTGTAAAGCACCTGCAGCCTAGTCAAGGAATTGAAGATTTGAACAGTAAAGAATTGGAGTAAATCTTGAAGACCATGATGCATTGTTGAAATTCATGATGAGGTGACCTTGGAGATCTAGTTTGAGTACGATGAAGAGCAGTGGTGACACCTTCAAGGAGATCAAGGTTGCCATTGATGATGTAACGTGGAGACTAAGTGAAGGGATCGCTGAAGATTGACAAGGCTCGTTGAAGAAGACATAGGGAGCCTTGAAGTATAACCAAATACATCTTGACAAAGTGAAGCTGAGGGTTGGAGCCCAAGAGGTTGGAGCCTTGAAAAGATAAGGTTGGTGCCTTGGAGGATAGGGTTGGAGCCCTGGAGGATCGGAGTCTCAAGAAACCAGGTTGAAGCCTAAACTAGCTATAGGGTTGGAGCCCTTGAGGTTGGTGCCTCTAAATTGACAAGGTTGGAGCCTTGGAAGTCCAAGTCGGTGCTTGGCACAACAATACAAGTTGGAGCCTGGGAGATTGAAGATCGGTGTCTTCATCTAGGGTTGGAGCCTTATATATATTGTACTTGATTTATTGTAAAGAAGAAACTAATAAAAGCTTTTATTCTTATTGTTCATTTTGTGTTCTAAATATAAGTGATCTAACTAGTAAAAATAACAATTGAAAAGAGATATTGATTCACCCCCCTCTTAGTATTTCCAACAAGGAGGAGATCCTTTTCCTGGATGTACAATCCCACAGCTCTCAGCTCCAATCTATCCCATGAAATCTCCTAACGTCAGCCTCTCTAGCTAAGTGTCATCCCAACGTCACCCCAACTAGCCCTGCATCAGCCTTTGGAGGCTCTGCGTCAGCCTCTGGAGCCTCTGCGTCACCCACGCTGGCTCTCTCTGGCACTGCGCAGCTCCTCTCCGCCTCTACGTGGCCTCTAGCTGCTTCTACGTGGCCTCTAGCTGGCTTTGCGTCAACCCGGAGAGGTACTACTACCGAGAGCATTCTACTGCCGAGACAGATACTACTGAGAGGTGCTACAGCCGAGAGCATTCTCTATTGGGTGAGCCATTTCTGGCACCCAGATTGTATTCTAAAACTGCTTAATAATAAAACCCTCGGATAGCTGCACCAGTTTTCCCACATTGGGATTTTTTGGGGACATTAGTCTAAAAATAACGGTGTCACTTGTGTGCTTGTTTTTCCTTCAGTTGATGATCTGTATGTGTTGATCATGTACTTGTATTTATTTTCAGTATTTACATGGTAAATAACTTGTTAATTAACAGAACAAGTAGGAAGAAATAAATCAGAAAGTACATAAAGGATTTCTAACAGATAGACTTAGAAATTCCAACATGGTATCAGAGCGTGGTTGCAGATCACAGGAGAACTGAGGGCATCAGCTGAGCAGAGCAGCAGCAGCAGAAACAGTTGTCCCGAGTGACAAAAGTTGTTCCTAGCAGAAAAGCAACAAGGAAGAGGTGACGCAGTGCCTGAGTCATCAAGTTTGAGCCGAGAGAAGGATCAACGCAGTGGCAGAAAGGAGAAGACCTGACCTATGCAATACCCAATCATCTTTCTCAGTCAAGAAGGATTGACGCCCGTGGCCAGGAGGTGCGGATTTTGCTGGTCCCGGGATTGTGTAGAGTCTAGAGGCTCTAACCTTCAGTTTGTTGGGGCATAGGAGGCTGTGGAGAAGTTGCAGAGTGAAGTTGGTGGGGTACTGTGGTCAGAACAATACCTAACAGGACAAGACCAAGGAGGAGGGAGTTGTCACCGAGGATTTCTAGCCAAGAAATCTAGATCAGTGATGCAACTGCACTAACGATCGGAGTGGGGGCATCTTGACATTGGCAGAGGGGTTTCCAGGAGGGAAATCGAAGCTCAGAGGGAGTCACACCAAGAACTTCCAGGAGGGAAGTAGAGAGACTCGAAAGAGTCGGAAGAGGAGCAGCGAGATGGCAGTGAACGGGGTAAGAGATCAGGACAGACTGGACGGAGCCTCAAACTTCGTAGTCTGGAAGGCCAGGATCTTGTCCGTTCTAGACAGGAATCGTCTCAAGGACTTCGCCTTGAAAACGATAGCAATCCCAATTGACCTGGTTGAGAAGATAAGTACGAGGAGGCAATGGCGAGAGCCAAGAGCATCATCCTTGACAGGGTCAAGGACCATGTAGTGCCACACATTGCCAAAAAAGACACGGCAAATGCGATGTGGAAGGCCCTGACGAAATTGTATCAGCATACTTCTATGCAGAGCAAGATGCTACTAGAAAATCAGTTGCGGTCATATCAGACGCAGAAAGCAGAACAAATCGACATCTTCCTCGGTCGATTGAAGGAGATCCAGGATCAGCTGACTTCCATAAGGGCCACGCCGGATCAGGAATTAATGGTGAGGACCGCATTGAACGTAGTCTTAGAGGATTGGGAGGTATTTGTCTAGAGCATACCGGGCAGATCGATCCTTCCAGATTGGGCGGAACTGTGGGCGGCTCTTCATCAGGAAGAGACCAAAAGGCTAACCAAGGCAGTAAGCAGCGACAAGGGGGTCAGAATCAAGAAGGAGGAAGAGGAGGATGCTACCCTAGCATCTGAGGGAAAGCAGGAGAAATGAAAGAAGAAGGACCTCTCCAAGGTAAAATGTTTCCACTGTGGGGAACTAGGTCATTATGCGAGCCAATGTCTGAGGAAGAAGAGCATGGGAGAGGCTTCTGAGACCAAGGCTGCGCCAACATGGGCGAGAAAGAAGTGGAGACAAATGGTGACTGTGCCATAAGTGCTCATGCACCTCGTGAGAGGAAATGGGGAGGCATTGAGCTGTAGTCAAACGGACTACATGTGATAAGGGGCAAGATCCTCGAGGTACCCAACCTCTTGGATTATACCTTGCTACGGGAACCCCGAAGAGGAATAGCAGAATTGACGAAGATGTCAAAGTTGGGAGATCAGTTACTTATTTCTCAGTAACTGAGTTGCAGTGCAGCAGGTAGCAGTGACAGTGCTATGGGCAACATGATGAGAGGGATTACAGTGCAGATGCAGCAGTCGCAGTGGCAGGGCCATGGGTAACAGTACATGATGTAGCAGTGCAAATTATGTTGGGCAGCAGGCCTAGCATCAGCACAAGTACCGATGTTGGATGATCAGGGTGATGTTCAGTGAGGAGTATTACTAGAGCATAGTCCTCACTAAGAGGGAGTGTTGATTTGGGTAGCATCGGATGTGCTCTAACCACGAAAATTGGTGGAGAGGCTAAAGCACATGAGATCTCCAATACCCAAAAATGGTTTGGGCAGAATCTAACCAGTTTGGGAGATATTAAAATTATTTGTATTTTTAATGGAGTCCCTAAGTCTAAACTTAGGGAAAATAAAATATTAATGTGAATTAATATAAAACTAAGTTAGAATGATCCAAAAGTCATGGATCAAGCCAAACCTAATCCTAGCCATTGATTAGGGACTTAATCTCAGTCGTTGAATTGTCAACAAGAAAAGTATAAGAGGAGGCTTGAGGGTCACTCTAAGAACAAACCGAGTTGATCAAGAATTCGATTTTTTGGGGCAGGGCTTGCTGAGGAAATCAAAGGAGTGATCAGAGTTGCAGCTGAGGAGCAGTGAATATAGAAGCAGAGAGGCAGAGAGGGTACCTGGAGCATCAACGCAGAAGCCGGGAGAGGGTTGACACAGAGTCCACTAGAGGCCACACAGAAGCAGCCAAAGGCAACCAGGAGCTGCGCAGTGCCAGAGAGAGCCAACGTGGGTGACGCAGAGGCTGACGCAAGGCTAGTTGGGGTGGCGCTGGGCCAAAGAGGTTGACACAAACCCTAGAGGCTGACGCTGGGAGATTTCGTGGGACAAATTGGAGCTGAGAGCTGTGGGATTGTACATTTAGGGTTTGTAACCGAAATATCTATCTCTAACTAAGAGGTACTACTGCCGAGAGCATTCTCTGTTGGGTGAGCCATTTCTGGCACCCATATTGTATTCTGAAACTGCTTAATAATAAAACCCTTAAATAGTTGCACTGGTTTTCCCGCATTGGGTTTTTCCGGGGACATTAGTCCAAAGATAACAGTGTCACTTGTGTGCTTGTTTTTCCTTCAATTGATGATCTGTATGTGTTGATCATGTACTTGTATTTATTTTCAGTATTTACATGGTAAATAACTTGTTAATTAACAGAACAAGTAGGAAGAAATAAATCAAAAAGTACATGAAGGATTCCTAACAGATAGACTTAGAAATTCCAACATGAGAGCTTCACTATAATCTGAAATAGTGCTAGGAGGGAGACTGTGATTTCGCAGCGAGATCATATCACCTAAATTAGCACCAAATTCCTTTCTATGACTTGATCTGAGAGGCTTGACTGTCTTTCTCAAATGTATGCCGAGATGATAATGCCATAAGAGGATTGATCCTTACATTAGGTGTCCTAATATCACTGTATTGACTGAACCATAGCTTTGATACCATGTTGGGAATTTATGGGCATTTTATTTATTACAAATTCTCTTACTTGATTACTACGTGTGTACATCTTCTTATATTATCTTAGATCCTTATTATTGTGTGTGTTCAGTACATCAAATAGCAACCAAAACAATAAGACAATGACACAATTTTTACGCTTTCAAGCTAGGGCTAAAACCCCTCCTCTTGAGGGGAAAAACCGCAAACCTCTTCTTACAGATTCTTCCTAGATGAGCATACTGACCTTGACAAAGACTCTTTACATTGGCATGTCTCTCTGAGACACAGTCATCCTCCTCTTCGTCTTGTTCTTCATCATGCAGTACCTGAACTTCATTGTAGCTTTACCTGTACCGACTTTTTGGCAGGCATCATCACCGAGATCACTATGGAGAGACCAAGGTACATCCTTGTGGAACTGTGGCTTCATACCCGAGAAGTGCAGACTGTGGAGAAGACCCAAAACTGAGGTACTGTGGAATCCGAAACTGTGGTACTGTGTTGACACCCAAAAGCTACAAGACTGTCTTGGCATCCAAGAGTTGCAGATCCAAGAATTTCAATACCACCAAGAATTACAGAAGAATGCTCGAACTGTATATCTGTGGAGTGACCCTAGGCTCCTTTATATCAGTGTGGAAAAAGTCGAGAATAAATCCCGATTAAATCCCGAATTTTTTATTTTTTTGGCTGGCCGATTAAATCCCGATTTTTTTATTTTTTTGGCTGGCCGTTTAATTTTGCCGACTTTTTCGAAAAACTCCCGACTTTAACGACTTTTTCAACTTTTGGACCCTTGCCGATTTAATCCCGACTTCGACTTTTTCCACATTGCTTTATATAGTAGTCGATGCCTATAAATAAGCCGACCTGAACTTGATGAACCGTTGCATCTCCATAATCATAAATATTAGAGTCGATATGACTTTTATCCAATAGCAAGCCGACATGTCATTCTTCATTGATGTTTCTTCATTCGTTGAAGCTTATTGAGGAGGATGACTGTGCTCATAAGGAGGACTTCTTGACTTTACATTGACTTCATAATAATTATACAAATCCTAAGAGACATCAAGAAGAAGTCTGTCCTAGAATAAAATCATCTTGCTCATGGAACCCATGATGCAAGGAATTACAATAAATACATTTTATTCTTCTTTGATAATTACAAGATATTATGAAGACCGAACCTAGTTACATTCTACATCAAGTTCCACTTTTAATGTTGACTTCTTCTCTACCAATTCTGTGAGACTTTCACGGTTACTTGTCATATGTCTAGAGGCACCACTATCTACTAACCAGATGTCATTGTGATATGCAACAGTACCTGAAAGAGTGGAAAAGAAAACAAAATCTTCTTCATTTTCATTCTTGAATTTATTTTGATTTGGATGCGCATCATCATCAATGGTTGATGTTGAAGCATGTTGCTTGCCTTTCCTCTTCTTATCATTCTTCCTTTCAGGGCATTGGCTTTTATAGTGACCAAATTTGTGACAATGAAAACATTGAACATTTGACAAATCTTTCTTCTTCGAATCATAATTGGGTGCAGATCTTCTACCTGTATTCTTTTTCTGAAAGTTTCCAAAATTTATTCTTCCTTTTATCATTATTTGCATGAGCTGCAAATGCTTGAGATTTACCATCTTGAGGCCTGTAAATCTTCCCTTTTGATATTACTTTAGATTCCTCTTGAGTACATGAGGTCCATAGCTGATCAAACTTAGGAATTTCTATTCTACCAAAAATGCTAGATGCAAATGAATCCCATGAATCAGGTAAACCATTAAGAGATGTAGTCACAAGTTATGTTTCTTCAATGCTTTCTCCAATAGCCTGAATTTGATCTCTCAATTGAGAGATCCTCATGAAGTAGGAAGCCACCGTACCATCTCTAGTCATATGAACATCATGAAGTTGGTTCCTCAAGCTCATTTTCTGACCAATGTTGTTGATGGTATACAATCCTACTAGGGCATCATACATCTGCTTGAAGTATGGAGTCCTGAAACATATGGAATCAAGTGGTCTCTGATGGATTCAACAGGAATCCTCTTAACTGTTATTTCAGACTTCTTGTACCTTGCTTTTCCTTCATTATCCTGTGGTTCAGTAACCTTTCCTTTCACATAATCCATAACATCATTCTCTTCAAGAATGAGATCAATCCTTGTCTTCTAAGCCCTAAAATTTGTAGCACCTTCCAACTTATTCTCTGCCTTAGTAGATGAACCCATGGTCAAAGATCTGGTCACAGATTATATTGTAGAAGTAGGTGTCTTCAAGAGTGATCTCAATGTTCTTTCCTTCACGAAAGCTCTGATACCATGTTCATTTTCTAGTGCTAAAAAAACAAGCAGAATTTTCTGCTACTGATAATTACTTCTAATGATATTTTTGCACTTTTGAGATTATCATTAATCAATTACACTTCAGAAAACTCAACTATAAATGCAATAGAATAGTAGACTAGTAGAGATCACAGTAGAATAGTAGACACCATAAATGTTTCACCTAGGAAACCCAAGCTTGGGAGAAAACCTAGCAATATTTGCTAGGAGAAATTATTGTTCAATTCAACAAAGGTACAATTTGATTTTTCTAGTCAAACTTGGTCAACTTGAACACATAAACTAGCTAAGTCAAACCTCATACAATTGCCTAGAAATCTAGTCAAACTACTGCCCAGAAATCTCGGTAAACTATGCCCTGACCTGCAGTCAAACACTGCCCAAAAAGTATCGATTAACTGCGTCTCAGAAAGTTTGGTCAAGCTGCCACAGGCAGAGTGCGGTCACTCAAAAATTCAGTCAACTATGTGCCTCAGAAATTTGGTCAACTCTGCAGTCAACTAAGCCAAAAAGAAGTTCAATCAACCCTCCAAAATTTCGGTCAAACAGAGCAATGAAAGATGCGGTCAAACAGATCATAATGGAGCTCAATCAACATTGGTCAAATAGATCAAAAAGCCCGATCAAACTTTAGACTTATTTCTCTCTCTCCTTCGCACGTGTGAACAGAAGATATGTTATTTTGTGAGATATGAATTGATGCCAAGGAGGGAGGTCAAATGGTGTATTTATAGTGGTCAAATCATGTGTGTTTTGACCAAGGGTCAAACCCATTCAATTGGTGGGGCCAACCTAATTGTTCTGAGCCTACATGAATTAAAAATTATTTTTCTTTCTTTTTAATTTGAATACTGACCGTAGCTACAAAAATCAACAGCGCAACGCATATACAAATACCATGTAGAAATGGATCCCATGAAGAAGGAAATCCATTAAGAGTCACTATAACAAGCTCGGCATCATCAATGGTATCTCCAATGGCTTTAAGTTGATCTCTCAACTGAGAGACTCTCATGAGATAAGTGGCAATTGAATTTGATCCAGACATCATGATACAAAGGAGTTGATGCCTCAAGGCTAATTTCTTGCTAGTGTTCTTACTCTCGAACAATCCCACCAAGGCATCATACATTTCTTTCGCAGTCTTCAGCTTAGCAACATGTGGAATCAAATTGTTCTTTGTGCAATCTATCAAGATCCTCTTAACCTTTGCTTCATTCTTCTTATGCCTGGCTTTCTCCTCAGCACCTTCTGGTTCTGAGACATTTCCCTTCACATGATTATGAATCTCATTTTCATCCAAGACAAAGAGTATTCTGGTCTTCCAAGATCTGAAATTTGTAGAATCGTCCAACCTATCTTCTACTCTAAGACTAAGCACCATCTTAACAAGAGATCTGAAATCTGTACAAGCTGTTGAATACTAAAATATGAGGTTGAAATCAATGGCTAATCTCAACAAAGCTCTGATACCATGTCGAAATTCTATAGCATGTGCAGTAGAATACAATTTTCTGATATGATAATTACTTCCTAATGATTTCCAGACATTATTTCTCGTGCCATTGTTATCATTGAATAATTATAAAGAATATCAACCTATAAATGCAGTGGAAACAATAAAGATCATAGAAAGATTTAGGAAACCCAATTCGAGAGAAAACCTAGCAACTTTTATTAAGGATAAATTCTTTTCAGCAAGGTTTACAAATTAGAATTTGTCTTGAAATTTGTGCCAACATTACAAGTCAAATCATCCAAGAAACCTGGACAAATTGTTGTTGGTCAACACTAGTCAAACCAATCAAAAGTCAACCATGAAATCTATGGTCAACATTCGTTTGTCATCTGCAGTCAAACTATCACACATACAGTTTGCAATCTGCATTCAAATTGTGCAGTCTGCGGTCAGCGTTGGTCAAACTGTCACACTGTGACTATACAAATCAGTGAACTCGTTGGTCAACCCTTCACATGTGTGGCTGGGCTAGGTCAAATTGTTGTACAATTTCACATGTGCGGCCTCTAAGAGCAAAGATGGAATGATGAAGAAAGATAAAAGATGAACCCCAGAAAACAGATTTCTCCTTGGCTAAAATTTCTCCTCCACTAGAAAAAATATGAAATGAACTTCCTATGTTGATGTAGTGTCTCCTCACATGCACGTTTATTTATATAAAGCTCTAATGTTGAGTAGAGACCCATTAAGAAACCCCTCATCACAAGAAGCCCCTTTACTTATTGCGACTACATTACAACTCAACATTAGACTAGAATTGTCTATTCCACTAGTGGGTGAAAAAACCCATTAAATAAATAAATCAAACCTACTCTATAAAAAAAATAGATCACTCCGTCCTGGAGCAAGCAATGTGAGTATCGTGGACCAATCTTCCCAAGCCAAACACCAGAGCTAACGGGAGAAAGACTGCCCCGGGCCATTCACCCCTAGCCAAATCAGCATGGCCCCATGGGCGAATGTATCATTCCCCCTTAGCCAAATCAGCATGGCCCAATGGGAGAATGTCAACATGATGCGACAAACTGCAAAAACATCAACAATCTTTTGGTTTCTCTTCCAATAAAATCTTTATTTCTTCTTATGAGTGGCTTATTGATTCTGCCGCATCTTATCATATGGCTAAGGATAAAGCCATTTTTTCTGCTCTTAATAATTGTAACACCAAACAAATATTTGTTGGTGACGATCGATCTCTTAATGTTGTAAGGTATAGAACAATTCAAGTAAATACTAGTCATTTCAATGATGTATTATGTGTTCCAAGTCTTTCTTTGTTAATTTTAGGTATTTTCTATGCTTAGAGCAATTTATTTCAATTTTCACAGTTAGCTCAATATCTTTTCCAAATTAGCAATCACATCAGCATCAAAGTAAATCGCAGATAAAACATAAACATAAATCACATAAGACAAGCCAAGACAAGAGGACACAAGATGTGGCGCTAGCCAGGGACAAACCCCAATGTGGGGAAACCCTTGATCAATTCATCTTATATGTTCTTCAATAGTTCAACAGAGAGAGAGAGAGATAGTAAATTTACAACAGAAGTCAACACTTTGACTTATCTAGATAAGAGCATAGATCATCTCTAAGAAGATGATACATGAAATCAGTTGAAGACATGCTGCTTCAACCGATTCTCCAAGGTGACTCCACCTATCGTTGTATTGCATTTCGTCAACATGTTGCACCTCACCGCACTGCACCATGTTGTACCCATCATCACTATGTTGCATCTCATCATGCTTCATTAATCATGATTGTACCCATCATTGTACTGCATTATGTGCCATTGCTACACCATGTTGTCGTACTGACCTATGCTCTGGCTACACCTTGCTTGCTTGTTGTCCCTTGCGTGCTTGTTGTCCCTAGCATGCTTTTTGTCCTTAGCATGCTTATTGTTGCATGCTAGTTGTCCCTTGCATGCTAGCTATAACATTGCATACTTGGTGTATTTGCTGCTAAGTACCATACCACTGTCCCAATGTTAGTTAGTTGTCCCTTGCACGCTGCTCTCCTTCAAAGACAGATGCTCTGGCTGTTGCGGCAGTTCCCAACAATTCCAGCAGTTCTGGTTGTTCCCAGCAGTTCCGGCTACTGCCCTCTGCGTCAGCTTTCCCAGCTGTTCCGGTAGTTCCCGGCAATTTCGGCTGTTCTGGGCAGTTCCGGCAGTTCCAACAATTCCTGGCAATTCTAGCTATTCCAGGCAGTTCCAACAATTCCGGCAATTCCAGCTATTCCGGGCAATTCCAGCTATTCCCGGCAGTTCGAGCTATTCCCGGCAGTTCCAGCAATTCTGGCTTTTCCCGGCAGTTTTGGTAGTTTCTGACAGTTCCGGCAGTTCCGGCTATTCTCGACAGTGCCAGTAGTTCTGGCTTTTCCCAACAGTTCCGACAATTCCAGCTATTCCGGCAATTCCGGCTTTTCCTACTATTCCCAGCAGTTCCGGCTTTTCCCGGCAGTTTCAACAGTTGCAGCAATTCCGGATGTTCTCGGCAGTTCTGGCTATTCCTAGCAATTCCGGCTTCTGCCCTCTGGATCAGGGCAGCGTTATCCCTTAGGATCTCTCATCCTACTAAAACCCAAAGACAAGTAGAGAGGAAGAGATCCCAAGTGTGTTGAAATGACTTGAAGGCCACCTCTATTTATACTAAAACATTGAGCACAAGTGGGGTTTATTTGGTTGTTGGCCGACTTTGACGAATTGTCCCATAACACAAATAAATTCATATCTCCATGAATACATATCCGAATCGGATGATCTTTAGATCAATTCTACACCTCTCGATGAGAGGGATCCAAGAAAAATATTAGCTTCCATTAATAAGATGACCCACATGGAGTTTGGCCCTAGTTGCCAATTTTAACATTCTTGTAACCTTCTATCAGTACATTTGATTACTCATTTACGTGAAGGTAAAACAATAGAAAATCCACCTCACCATGTTGTAATCAAGGATTTAAAAGATCCTAGGCATGTCCTTGCTACTAGAATAATCGATGATATTACCAAATTGTAGAAGTTTGACAACTTTGGGTCATCACCTCTTCCCTTAGCTTTTGTTGCTCGCAACGATGACTTAAGCAAACTTTGGCATGAGCAATTTGGTCATCTAAACTATCACTCATTTTAGCAACTACGTAATCAAGATATGATGACTAGTCTTCCTCTCGTTTCTTGCAAATATGGTGTTTGTGTTGGTTGTACTCTCAGCAAACATCATCATGATAGTTTTGACAAACAAACCTCTTGGGATGCCTTGGCCCCTTTGTAGCTTGCCCACAGTGATTTGCATGGTCCACTTTCTCCTCCTTCCTTCTCTGGTTACAAGTACTTCTTAACTTCCATTGATGATTTGGACATTAACTGCAAAGGTTAAGAACATATAATGGAGGTGAATATGTCAACAACAAATTCACAACTTACTGCACCATATAGGACATTCAAATGCAAAATATTGTTCCATACACCACAACAAAATAATGTTGTGGAAAGAAAAAATTGTACATTAAAGGAAATGGCTAATTGTATGATTTAATCTAAGGGGTTAAATTTTCATTATTGGGTGGAAGCAATCAATTGTGCAAATTACACAGTAAATCGCACTCCCACTAAGGCTTGAAAAAATATAACACTGAAAGAAGAATGGACTAAAATTAAACCAAATGTAACTCACTTTTGTGTATTTGGTAGTGTAACATGGGCTCACATTCCTGATGAGAAAAGGAAATCTTTACAACCTAAAAGTGAGTAGTGTATTTTTGTTGGATATTCTAAAGATGTAAAAGGTTATAGAGTTCTTCAACCTTATTCTAATGAAATAATAATTAGAAGAGATGTTAAATTTGATGGAAATCTCTTGGCCTGTGAGCCCTAATTTAGCAATTGTACCTCTTCGGCCAGCTAGGCATCTTCGACATTTGTGCCACCTTTTATTCCTATTCAAGTTCCTTCTTCAAATGATGAAAGTGAGGATAAAAATCCACCTCTGCCTGCTCACCTTCCTCCAAAACATAAACTTGCAGAAATACCACAACTTCCTATATGGGTCCATTCAACACGAGAAGCATGTTCACAATTACAGCAAGCCTCCTCTCTTTTGTCTCAAGTTTTAGAGAAACATGATCCAAAAGCATTTGCAAAAACTTTAGGCCATCTAGATTGGGAAATGGCAAGGAATGAAGAATATCATTCCTTGATGCCAAATGAGACTTGGGAACTTTTCCCTCTTCCGAAAAGAAGAGAACTTATCAAAAGTAAATGGGTGTATACAACTAAGTATGCATCAGATGGAAGTGTTGAAAGAAATAAGGCCTAGTTAGTTGCTAAAGGATTCTTCAAATTGAAGGAATTGACTACAATGAAACCTTTGCCCCCGTTTGCCAAAATGAATTCCATCCACTTTGTTCTATACCTTGTTGACTCACATGGATGGGAGGTCCAGTAGATGGATGTTAAATTTGACTTCTTGCATGGGGATCTAGAAGAAGAAATATACATGGAACAACCTCCTGGCTATGTTCAAAGTGACTCCAGCCTTGTTTGTCACCTTAAGAAATCTCTTTATAGTATTAAACAAGCTCTCCAAGCTTGGCATGCAAAAATGGATGGCTTTCTTCTTGACATTGACTTCTCTAGATATCATTGTGACCCCAATGTCTACACCAAGAAAGTATGAAGCAGTCCCATAATCCTCGTTCTTTATGTTGATGACCTTATCCTCACTAGTAGTGACCCTAAGATTTTTAACCCATGTGGAACCAATCCTTAAGAACAAGTTTGAAATGATAGACTTAGGCTATTTACATTATTTTCTTGGCCTCCAAGTATTGCAAACCAAGGAAGGAATTTATCTTTCCCAATCTATGGAAGACTGTAAACCAACCCCTTATACCTTTCAGTCAAGAGTCAAACTTGTTGCCACATGTACTACACCCAAAGTTGATGCCACATTGTATCGTTAGTTAGTTGGTAGCCCCTTATATTTGACTCATACCCATCCTGGTATTTCCTTTGTTGTTGGTCATGTTTCCCAGCATATGCAAACACCCCATGAAAGTCGTTAGAAAGTAGCAAAAATGATACCTTGATATATCTAAGGCATAGTTCAATTTGGGATACATTACAAGTTAGGGGGAACTCCTTTGTTAGTTAGTTTCACCAATTTAGACTGGGTTGGAAACCTTGATAATTAGAAGTCTACTGCAAATTATATTTTCAGCCTTGATTATGTACCTGTCACTTGGGCTTGTAAGAAGCAGCAAGCTATTGCTCTTTCTTCAACATAAACAGAGTATCAGGCAGCAGTTAATGCATGTCAAGAAGTCTTTTCGCTTCCATGGATCCTTTCAATGTTTGGATTCCAATAGCAATATCTGACCACCCTCTAAAGTGACAATGAGTGCAATCAAGCTCGCCTAAGATCTAGTTCAAGATCAACGAATCAAACACGTTGAGCTACAAATGCACTTCATCAGAAAACTCATTCATGTTCAAGTTATTGAAGTGCTCTTTTGCCCTACAAATGATCAAGTTGCAGACATTTTCACAAAGTCTCTTACATAAGTGAATTTTTCTAAACTTCAATCTATGTTAAAAGTTCCAAAAGTTGTCATTAAGGGAGTATAGGCTCTAATGCTTCATTCCTTCTCGTATCGTGTCACCTTTGTAAATTTTTCAATCTCATTCCAAATTGTTCTTAAGGGAGGTTGTTATGATATTTACACACTTAGGAGTTACTTAAGTTCAACTTGCTCTAATGTGTCTAATAAGTAAATGTAATGTTCCAAACTAGAAAATACAATGAATATCAAAACATGCACTAAATTATAGCCAAGAATTTTCACACATGCAGGCACAAATTTACACAAATAGAAATAGGTCAGAGAGCCATAGAATAGCAGCTGTAAAACTGAGCCATTTTATTAATTTTAAAGTTGGAACTGAATACAATGGAGTGAATAGATAGAACCTGGGCTTGCTATTGCAAGCATTGACGCATGTAATACCCAGGGGAGGAACTAAGTGAAATCTCCAACTGAAATGGCTCAATCTATCCAAACACACTGCCCTGAAATTGTTGTTGTTGTTGTTGCTGCTGTTGGAGGCAAATTGTGAAATGAACCCTCAACACTGCTCCAAAATTACTGAAAAATTAGAGAGAGGCTCCTCACACCCCAACCAATAAAACCTAGAAATCTTTTGAGCTAATTCCAGCTAACCCAGAATGCCTAACATAGTGTGAAAATCTCAGTTAAACCAACAATTTGCCCTGCTATAAGAATGAGGATTTCAGGCCCGAATATCGCCTGAAAAATTCAAAAAATTTAACAATGGACTCCTCTCATAAAACCCAAAAAATCTCAAGTTCAATCCACCAGACACTTAAACCCCAAACTCAGCATGTGGCCCTTTCACAGTTTGTAGTGACCTACAGAAATCGAACTACTACAAGAATGCACAATTTAACCAAAGGGATACTCCTCCAAATCCCAGCAAAATTCCTTCCTCAAACTACCAACGAAAATCAACTCCAATACCCAGCAAAACAACACTGCTCAACCCCTACACAGAGAATAACCAGTAAACCCCAATGCAGCTCCAAAAAGAGAAATTGCGGCCCACAAATAATGTTGATCTCTGCCTTGCAAATCCTCTACAAAATCATCGATATCAATAGGGAAAATCACCTACAAAATAACTAAAAATCCAACCCACAATAGTTGATTCCCCAATGAACAACTCGAACTGCCTCTACGCCCAAGAATTGGCAAACTGAGTGAATACCTGCAATAAAGCTCTGTGGAAATCCTGAATTGGACTCCCCAAATTACCTCACTAAAGAGACACTCGAAGTTCTCTGAAATGAGAGTGGTATTTCCGCTAGGAAATTCCTTGTACTAAACAGCGTTGGTTGACTTAGCTAAGCAGCTCAAGCAAACTCTCCAATTCTAAAATGAGATGCTAAATAGAATAATCAAAATGAGGCTCTAGCCTTCCTTTTATTGTTGCTTTCCCTTCCTCATACCATGGATCGATTTCTCTCACACTATGTTTTGATACAACGCTTCGATTCTTCCCATGGTTCGATTTCCATTTTAGTAACCTCCACAACTTCACTTTAATTTTTCTTTTCTCTTAAGTTTGGCCTTCTTTTCTCTCCGAAAATTATATTGAGCCCTCATAACCCATTTTCCTAAGTTTATTTTCCAAAAATATTTATTATTCGCCAAAATTGCAAAATTGAGAATTTTCCTCAACAAAATTATTAATTGGAGACATGACAATCATCTCCGCCAAAAATTGTTTGTCCTCAAGCAATGCCTGAACAAGTGCCCTCTTTGACTGTTGATCACCACTTTAACCATGAATAATACTAGGGTCCCAAATGTGCCACTGAATCATCCCCAATCTCAGCATTGTCTTGACATGAAGGAATCCCTCAATACTAGGATCTGAAGCCATCCTGATCAATGTGAAGCACACCTTGCTCCATTTGTTGTCCAACCAGACAAAGGTACCAAAAGCCCTCTGCATACTATCAATAAGTTGAGCATCGTGATAATGTAGGACTTTGTCCAACTCCCCATGAAGTTTCCCTACCAAGTAGTCCACCTCATGCACTCTAAGAGTAAACTCCTGAAGGGACAACACAATCCCTGTTGGGATGAAATCTCTCCCGCATGAACTTCCCCTAGTATCCTCCTATCGACCAACCTTCCATGTTGAGGAAGTCTCCCATGCTATCAGTGAGTCGCTAAAGCCCCAAGGAAGATTTGAGTGGTCTCCCCCTATAGTAGCCAGCTCATCCCTAAAGGTCATTGAGTTGTCAAGTATTATGATGCCAAGTTCCTGTTGTCGCCTGGATTGTACAGGCACCCGACAACACTCAGGATGGGGGTTGTCACTCTGATCCCCGCCCACTCCGTTCTAGTTGTCTCCCAACAGCAGGTTACTTGAGAATCAACTTACTTGGGAGACACAGATGAGTGACCTAGCCACTTGGTTGAAATTAAGTAAGATTATTGATTAAATTAGATTTTCAATTATGAGACCAATGTCTTAATGGAGTCACAAATTCTTGTTTCTTATGAATTGGAACCAAATCACCGGATGGATACCTGCTACTTGAATGATTGACTAAGCTATATGATATGCAAATCCTAGAACCTAAGTGAGATGCAGTGATCTTGGTAAATTTTAGTTAAATGCCTAGTCTAAGTATAACTTTCCTTTAACTATTTTGAAGGTGGGCTCTAAGGTAGGTTGTGGGAAGGAGGCTAACAGGAAGCAGGCTAGGGCTTGATTAATGATACCTTCTGATAGGCTTCTATCACATGATGCCTCCGGCGCTGCAAAGACTGTGGCTCTGACGACTGAAAGGTCACCGTGTTAACCATCGAAGAGTTGCAAAGGCCCCTCAAGCTAGATAAGAAGGGTTTTCCTATATCTCTATCAATCTGGCTTATGCTAGGAGGTAAATTATTAATGCAAATCTAGATATAATATGCTTATGCAAGAGATTATTAGTGAGATTTATCTTGAGTTAAGATTTTCTTCAGTTGTTTAAGTACTTAATTAGAATCTTTTGAAAAGTACTTAACAATAATGAATTGCAATCTTAGACAAGATAAAATGCTTAGAGATACAAGTGTAAATTTCAACAATATTCCACAAGATATCAAGAAACCCAAGATGCCAAATGCTTAAAATATCAAGACGTTGATCACAGATTTATGACAGTTTATACCAGCAATACTACTTCAGAAAATTCAGATCTTATCAATGTTGTAACAGCAGTGCATAAATAATTTAACTTGTCCAACACATAAAACACCGAAATTTTAATGACCAGCAAATGTAGTTCAGCTTGTTTAGATCACTTTAAGATTATGTATTCAGTAAAATTTCAGATCTGATTTCTTGATTTGCAACAATAAATAAAGACAGATCAGCAAGATAAAACTACTAAAAAATAGATGTTCAATATTTCCAAAAATAGAAAAATGCACTAGAACTTGAAAATTTCAATTTGAGGGCTTTTAGAGAGTTTGACTCAACAATTTTCAGAACTGATATGTTTATTACAGCAGTGAGTTAAACACAGATCAACAAACTAATCAAGCTAAAAATAGATGCCCAATATTTCCATAAATAGAAAAGAATTCCAGAAATTGAAAATTTCAGTTTTTAGCCCTTATTAAGTATTGGATTCAGAAATTTCAAAACTGCAGAAAATTTCAGTTATGCAGAAAAATCCAGCAAGCTTAAATGTTAGATCTAGGCCAAAACTCAAATACCCAAGAGGCCAAGATTTGTGAAAAAAAGATTTTGCAATTTTAAATGACTTTGACCAATTAGTTTGTGATTTTAGACCCTAATTATTAGTAATTTGCTTGCTATAATAAAACTGCAGAAAACAAGATTTAGAGGTCAAACCCTAGGCCCAAGGCCTTGAAGATCCCACCATTGAAAATCGATGAAACATTGGGATCACTTTGCCGCTTGAAAAATAAGAATTTTGAGACCTTAACCCTGAAAACCACCATGTATTTAGCTTTAAAATTTCAGTTTAGGGTTTTAGGTCAATTTTGGGGCAAAAGAGGTCAAGGATTAGAGAACAAGGCTAAGGGAAGCAAGTTTGGGGGGATAAATGGGCTAGGACGATAGATTGGGGCACAAGGATGAAGAGTAGGGCCTCAAAGGGCCAATGCTAGGCCTAATGAGGCTAGCGTTTGGGAAAGAGAGGGTTGAGGGGCTAATGGCAAGACCTGAGGCCTATGGCCTAGGGCCTAAAGGCCACAAAGGATAGGTCGCAAGCCCTTAGAGGGTTGTGGCTTAGGGAAAGAGAGGAAGGAGCATCGAGGAGGGAGGTCGAGGGAGAAAGGAGGAGGAAGGGAGGCAGAGGGAGGAGGGCTGAGGAGAAGGAGCGGAGGCTAGAAGGAGGGCCGAGACGAGACAAAGGGCCGAGGAGGCCTAACAGTGGAGGAAGGAGGGCCAAAGAGGAGGTCGCAAGGCCTCTAGGGCTTGCGGCAAAGGGAATAAAGGAGGCCAAAGCCTCAAAACCCCACAACAAGGCCTAAACTAAGGCGTTGAAGGGAGGAAGGTTGACGGTGAGACCTAGGAAGGCAATTCGGGCCTAGAAGTCCTGAAAAGGTTGAAACCCTTGCTCAAAATATTTATGCTTCGGCTCTTAGGATTTTTTTCCCAAAAAACTTTTCCGTGGGGAACCTACCAAAATTTCCAAGAGAATAGATCTTCCCCTCAAGCGCCTAGATCTAGCTCTTCTCCCACTTGATTTCTCGATCTAACCTGCAAAAATGAAAATAGAAACACCCAATTCCCAATATATACAAAAATAAAACTAAAACCCCACCCAAATTAGAAAATAATTTACAAATTTAAATTTACACAATATACATGGGTTTTCAAATGGATTTTGAAAAAATATTTTTTTATGACATTTTTTCCTTGAAATAATGGCTAAAACGCTTCAGAAAAATTAATGTTCACTATAGCCCAAGCGAAGATTCATTCCACCATATAAAAACTAGAGATCCAAGCAAAGTAATCCTTGCCCACAATCTGTGAACTTGGAGACCAAGGATTGAGTACCTGCACACACTATGTATTATCTCAAAATAAATATATAAAGCACCACATAGGAAGCTCGTAGTCAATACATACCACAGATCAGCGACAAGATGTAATATCCCCTAATATGTAAGGTTGATTTAATTACTTGTGTTGGTAAGAATGGCAATAAAGCCATGAAGGTACATTGGATAAATTGTTGTAAATAAGTATTTAAGTTATTAATAAAAATAATTTTATGTACTTGGAGAAGGCACTCGAGAATGATAATTGCTTGACAAATCTAGAAAAAGAATCTCATTGATAAATGTGATTGGAAAAAATCTTCATGATAATGATTTTAGAAAATTTCTAGATAAGACTAAGGGGTGGGAGATAAAAAAAACCCTTAGCAATGCTTAGCTGAAGAAAGATGCTAAGTTGGTTGCAATTAAAGCACCACGGGAGAAAAAAGGCGGGCTTTAAAAGAAAAAGGCTAGGCAAGTGGGCAATAAAGCCCATAAAAGTGGGACACCGTTGAAAGGGAAACAGTGTCATGAAGAAGGATATAAACTACCCATAGAGGGAATCACTGGAAAAAGCATTCTTGGCTTAGGGGGGACTGGAGGACAGTTCGAGGTTGGGTGGTCAATGTCTTGTGCCAGTGCAGATTCTACATTGAGCATGACTTCAGTTTTTTGGTTAGATATATCAATGTTACTGCATAATTGTGTTATTTTACTAGCACTTATGTAGCCGGAATAGTCGATGAATTTATGATGAATTTATAACCGTAGAATACTTATAATTTATTAAGAACCAAAATTAACTAGCTAGAAGTTACAGGTTAGAAAACTGCAGTAAGCAAAGACTAAGTTGTTGCTACGACTGGGAAAAGAAGAAAACCAATTAAACTATATAAGTTAGACGGGATAGCATAGATCTTGTTTTCTTATGTAAATTACTTGGGTGTGAACTGGTAGTTAAACCTGCATGGTTAAATTAGGTAGTGATATTGATATAAGTGGCATGGCCCTGAAGGGTAATGGAAAGTCAGTAAACAAAAAAATAGAGCATCTATCTGTAATTCGACAGATAACAACAGATGTAGGAGGATATGAGCACTGGAACTTCATATATATCAACGCATGTATTAAAATATGAGCACAATGGTTTAATATATATAACCATGCATGCAGCAGAATTTAAGCGTGTGCCCTAGGTGTAATTTGAGGATTATGTTACGAATAAAATATATAAAATAATGTAAAATAATTGTAAACAATAATAATCATAAATAACAATTAGTTAAACTAGTAATTAGGTTGAAAAGGCATGTCTAAATGAGACATGACTCTTCGTGAAGAGACACTTGCCTGATATAAAAGCAAGCCTCTCGTTCTCATTGTTATTCATTATGGTTATCATTCTTATTTACACATTTAATATATAATATTTGTATCCTCATCGATATCGTTATATTCCAAGTCTTTTGGAGTAATTAATTTATAGAAGGAACTTTGTTCGCTTCATTGGTATCGGAGCCACGTTTGGCTGATCACCAGGCCTTTGGCCATCAACCTGTCGTTAACTGTGTTGTCGTCGTTATTCTAGCGTTCGCTACTAGTTTTGGAGTTTCTCCAATTTACCAGATTTGTCGCCAGGCCTTTGGCCATTTAAAAGATTTAAAAAAAAAATATAGAGAATTAAAAAGGTCGATATATATTTTAAAAAAAAAAGAGTCAAAAATATTTAAATAAAAAAAAACAGACACCACAACCTAACCACTCACCTAGGCCTTACGTCAAGCATCCCAACGCAATCTCTACTATACGCATTCTCTCGCTCCCTTCTTCTGTCAATTATTGCACATTGTTCCACGCTTTGCGCTCCACAGACACGCTGCCTCCACAACTATACGCATAGATACTCGCAGTGGGCTTCCACTGTCCGCTGCCTTCCACGCCATTGTCTGTGTCTACCCGTTGTCTGTACACCCAAACCTCATCGATCAATCACTACTCCCCCGCGTTGTCCGTTCTGCCTTCCTGATTCCGCCTGTCCGTTTTTGTGCTGTTGCGTTTGTCATCACCGCCACTCCTTATCCCGTCCTAACAGCCACCACCAGCCACTCCTTATCCCATCCTAACAGCCACCACCAGCGCGCTCCACTGTTATTCTCAATTTTCCTATCGCCTATCCCACGCTCCTACCTCCATTAACCTCACTTTTCCACCCTACACGAACTCCACTGTTGTATCAAAGTCAACCACAAACAGACGCTTCATCTCCTTCGCAATGGTCGCAACTCTTCACGTTTAATCCATCACCATATTTTCGATTAAACACCACACTTAGTGTAGACACATCCGTACGTTAGTTTATGATAATTTGTAAGTTGGAAAAAAATATTTTATTGGTGCAAATAAAAACATAATAAGATCTCAAGGAACATAACAAGTGTGAATATAAGGAATATTTGAAAAAAATATAATTATAAAATAAAAGTGAGTACCGTAAAATATATATATATATATATATATATATATATTATATGAGTGTTAATTGACACTATATAAATATAAGAGTATAAAAGGTTATTAAAAGGAAAAGGAATTGAAGTTGTCGTCATAAGAAAAAGAGGTATTTTATATTTTAAAGAGAAACTTATTAAGAAAAGGGAAAGAGATAAAGAAAAAGTGAAAATTAAAAGGTATAAAGTATAGTTTAAAAGTGGCACCCTATGTACTTATATTGACAAAGAAAATATTGATTGAAGGTGAAAGGTTCATAAATCTATTGCCATGACGTTAGCTTAAATAAAATAAAAGTAAAATCAAAAGTCATAAATATTATCACTTGAATATTTTACGAAAGGAGTATATTAAAAGGATAACTATAAAGAAGTCATATATATAAGAAAATAATTGAGAGGAGAACTGCTGACCTGCTATTCCCAGGTCGATAGACTCTTCTCTCAATAAGCTTTCATTCATATTCTATCTATCTAAATTAGTCCTGATGATGGACCCTCTTTGGGGTTTGAAACGTCGACAGAATGAACACAAAACTGTGGATAATCCGGATCATGCCACTGCAAAAAACTTCCACAGAAGCCTAAAATCTAACAAAAGAAAATAATTATCAAGTGTTTTATAGTGGATAGTAATTAAGTATTACAAACAAACAAACAAACAAAAACCAATTTATTATTAAAAAAAATAACAATATATATATATATATATATAGATATATATTGATTGAAAATTACATATATATATATAAAAATTAAATTAAATTAAAAATATAATATATATATTTAAATATTAAATATATATATAAAAAAGGGAGATAAAAGAAGTCAAAAAAAAAATATGGAATCTCTAAGTAATGAACAAAAACAATTCTAAAGAGATGTAAAACAAGTAATCACAATACTTGAGCGAGAGGAGAAAAAGAGAAGGGAATCCCTATTCCATTCTCTACATCCATCATCACTCCCACAAAATGATGTAATCCAGTGTACCAAGAAAGTGCAAGAAGATCAAGAGAATGGAAAAATAGTCAAAATCCAGCAAAACAAGGAAGCATTAGAACACGAACAGAAAGATCTTGTGGATATGCATTACAAAGAAATAATGGAAAAGGACGAATAAATTTCTCGTCTCAAGGACCACATCGAAAAATTACTGGTGCAAGTGAAAAAAACTAAGGTCACAAAGAAAGAACTCAACAAGCAATTATCAGAACAAAAAGAGGAAACCTTGCGTTTAAAGAACCTTAACAAAAATTTGTTAGAACAAATCAGAGATCTAAAAGATGAAAAGCTTAAATTTCAAAACGTTAAAAATAAGGTTGATAAATCAGAAATCAAAGAACTTTTACGACTGAAAAACCATAATCAAAGTCTACTCACTCAAATTAAGAAACTTAAGGAAGATAAGAAGGCATTAAAAGATAAGTTAGAACAATTCACTCGAGAAGAAGTATCGAAATCTACAGCGGCAACAGTTCAAGTTGAGAATAAGGGAACAAATACCGATCCAGTGAATATGACTACTCAAGAAGACAAGTCAATTGAAGAAACGACACGCTTAGATGTTGCAGTTCAAACAATGAACATCCCCAATGAATGTTCCATAACCAACTCAACAACATCTTCGCCAGAAGAAAATCTAAAAATTGCCACATGCCCAATAAGGGAAAGTAAAATCCAATATCGACATCCGAATCATGAGAATAGACAAATCAACCATGCTACATATCTGAACCATTCAGAACCAAAACAACAAACTGATGTTACAGATAATAGTGATGTAACCTCAATCTAGTCTTACGCTAACAAGTTACAAAATTCCAGTGATCGGAATACTATACAGAAGATTAATGTGGGATGGTCTGATCCCTTCTCAATGCGACAATTTTGTTTGTCACTAAGAAGATCATATCAACTTGTATCGACGAGGATGACTATTCCAAGAGAGAAAGACGTTCGAAGCCGAAAAAAAGATCAAGCCTTTTTCATCGACAAGTTTTGAGGACAAAGCTTTTTGAGGAAGGAGGCACGAATAAAATATATAAAATAATGTAAAATAATTGTAAACAATAATAATCATAAATAATGATTAGTTAAACTAGTAAATAGGTTGAAGTGGCAGGTCTAAATGAGGCAGGTCTAAATGAGACATGACTCTTCGTGAAGAGACACTTGCCTGATATAAAAGCAAGCCTCTCGTTCTCATTGTAATTCATTATGATTATCATTCTTATTCACACATTTAATATATAATATTTGTATCCTCATGGATATCGTTATATTCCAAGTCTTCTGGAGTAATTAGAAGGAACTTTGTTCGTTTCAGATTATCATAATGGGCATTAACACAATAAATCTATATGGATAAAAGAACCAGTCTAGAAATACCAACAGAATTCAGGGATATTAGAAGCAAGCGACATCCAAAGAATTAGGAAATGTAGAAACAAGGGGAACCTTGAAATTCTAGAATTAAAAAACAACATACCTATCTTAATAAATTTCTATACCTGTTGATACAATACCGAGGCTACTAGCGTATATTTTCCAGATTTCTTAATAGGAACATACAAGAGACCTTTAAATAAAACAATTAGTGACTGAGTGAAAAGTACTAATAAAGCGAAACATATGCCTTTCGATTTGGGCAACCACACAAGCGACTTGAATTCATAATCACAGCGACCTTACTCAAGCTCATCTCACTAGTGATAATATACAAACAAACAGTAAACTTGGCACAAAGGCTTGTGCCAACATATGTCTTAAATAACAGAATTGGAAAATTGGTTATATATGAAGCAACCATTTTAAATAATAGAAATGGGAAACTGTTTATATATGGAGTAATTGAGAGTAAAATAAAATACATAGGCCTATTGGTGTGTCTTGTGAGCTACTCTTATACAATCAAGCACCATAGAATAACTTAACCAATCATGTCTAAGAATAGGCATCATAAAATTGAAAAAGTTTAGCACAGCGTCTATACCATTACACCACCATCCCTGAATTCGCAGGGGACATAACAAACCCCGTAATCTTTAACCAAAATAACTACATTTTCCATAACAGCACACCGAATTGTTACATATCTCCAATAGGTCCAGTAACATCTTCAGGACAGTATCATGACTAGTACTGGAGAGACTTGGGTCCAGGGTAAACAACGTAGAAAGGTAAAGATAAATTGCAGCGACAACGCTGTGTTGGTACAAGAAAATTGTTGAAACCAAAAATGGGAATGCGCCCAGCAGAAAAACTGTAGAATTATCTCTTTCCATAGAGAGGCCAAAAGTGAAAACGAGTCGAGCCATAGTTGTCACCTATGGAGCCATAAAAATGGGGCATGAACGAATGAGGGGTGCATATGACAGGCAACAAAGGCCTTCAGCAAATTAACAGAGAATGTAAGGCATGATGAATAGATATACACAAAGAAAAAAATAAACAAATACTTACCACTGAGATTCCCTCAAGTGCAAGCGGTTAGAAAGAATAAAACAAATTACGCAGCTATATATGGGTTGCTTGAACTTAAAATAAGAAAGGTTGCTTCACAATTTGTCATGGGGAAACGGCCAGTGAAGGGAGCCAATCCTGCTAGCGTAAGCGACAGGATGGCTACCCTTTGCGCTCAAATTCCACCAACAAGCAATGCAAAGGAAGCGGAGAAGTGCAATCGGAGCAATTGCGTGACCATAGGAATAAGTACAAAGGGGACAAAATAAAACCCTTTGACTAGGAAAAAAACCCCAGAAAGGAGTGAAAGGGCCAGTCGCCGCTTAAACGCCAATGAAGGTGTTGAATGGCTGTAACATGCTCTCCAGCTATAGTAAAAGAGAAATAACCTCACAGTGACATTTAAAAATTGATTCTTTCAAGACCCACGAATTTTTTCATTTGGAGAATTTATTTTCCAAGACAATTTAATTTTGACTCTAATTAATTAATTTTATGACTTAGGATTTAATTTTATTTTGCCAAAAAAATTAATTAATTTACACATGAGGGGATTAATTATTTTTCCAACCCTCTAATACATATGATTTTTCATTTACAAGACTCAAAAAAGGAATACGAATTTGTCTTAGACCCTCAAGACACATAACCCATCTGCGACCCAATATGATCTAGTAAACCAAGTGATTTGTAATAAGATAATGTAGTCAATTAGCTTAAATTATTCCCAAACCACTTTTACATCAGACTCGACTAAAACACTAGGACTCACCTAATAATTCGACAATAAATTTCACCCTAGCTTTGGGGGTTTAAGCTAGAGGGAAAATACTCTTCTGATTAGCCGTGTTGAAAAACACAGGTAATCAGTGAGGTTAAAAAACCTCCTAGGATGGAATTCGTCATCAAATTATAGGCTTACCTAGTTTGTTACATAGACTCAAGGTTTTACCAAGATCATTTACAATATATAACTTGCAGAATGGGATCATTATGACACACGGACTGTTGATATGTGATCTGATCCTTGTTGGAAAAGTTGGTACTTCTGCTTCCTTGAAACTTTAACCATTGCATGCAACAGGTCCCATGCTCATTGCAGAAAGAAACTGTGCTGCTGACCCGGCAGCACTCTAATTATGACTAATTGCCTACTATGTTTGTACCAAAGCCTCTTATCTTGTAACTCTCGGCCATAATATATGTGATGATCAAGGCTAAGCTCAACCTGCCAAGGTGACTCAGCAACATTTGCGCCTATCACTCCATGGTTGGCCGCAATCTTTTCGGTGATCCTACAAATCAACGTCATATTTGTTCACAATTACAGCAAGCCTCCTCTCTTTTGACTCAAGTTTTAGAGAGACATGATCCAAAAGCATGTGCAAAAACTTTAGGCCATCCAGATTGGGAAATGGCAATGAATGAAGAATATCGTTCCTTAAATGAGACTCGAGAACTTGTCCCTTTTCTGAAAGGAAGAAAACTTATCAAATGTAAATGGGTGTATACAGCTAAGTATGCATCAGATGGAAGTGTTGAAAGAAATAAGGCCTAGTTAGTTGCTAAAGGATTCTCTCAAATTGAAGGAATTGACTACAATGAAACTTTTGCCCCTATTGCCAAAATGAATTCCATCCACCTTGTTCTAGCCCTTGCTGCCTCACATGGATGGGAGGTCTAGTAGATGGATGTTAAATCCGCCTTCTTGCATGGGGATCTACAAGAAGCAATATACATGGAATAACCTCCTGGTTATGTTCAAAGTGACTCCAACCTTCGTTGTCACCTTAAGAAATCTCTTTATAGTATTAAACAAGCTCTCCAAGCTTGGCATGCAAAAATGGATGGCTTTCTTCTTGACATCGATTTCTCTAGATATCATTGTGACCCAAATGTCTACACCAAGAAAGTATGAAGAAATCCTATAATCCTCGTTCTTTATGTTGATCACCTTATCCTCACTCGTAGTGACCCTAAAATTTTTAACCCATGTGGAATCAATCCTTAAGAACAAGTTTGAAATGATAGACTTAGGCTATTTACATTATTTTCTTGGCCTCTAAGTATTGCAAACCAAGGAAGGACTTTATCTTTCCCAATCTAAGTATGCATATGACCTTCTTTATGGCTCCGTATGGTCCTCACCAAGCCTACTTTATGAAGCCCTTAGCTCAGCGGACATTCTCCTGGTTACCGAGACTCACGCGAGCCCAGTCCGACCTCTCCCTGACATTACAGGATTAGTGGACCGCAGCTTGCAGACAGGGGACACGGAGTTCAGGGAGTGTCAGGGGATCAGGAGGTGTGGCTTGCCTCGTCCGTGATAGCCTCAGGAGCAGAGTATCAGTAGTCGCGACCGATGAGTATGCCAAATTCATGTGGATTCAGATCAGAGCCAGAACATCACTGCCGAGAGACATTTATATCGCAGTTTGTTACTTCCCACCTATCTCGTCTTCCTACGCTATTCATAATAGCTCAGACGGAGACCTTTTTACAGACTTGTACTCTGACATCACCAGGTTTTTGGCAGTGGGGGACATCATTCTCACGAGAGACTTCAACGCCCGGACCAAAGATCTCCAGATCCCTATGCATGATAGAACAGAGGATATATTTTGCACTCGGGGGATTGACCTGATCACGATCGGCATGCACCGGACATCCGAGGATCACCTGGGACCCACCACAACCTATGGGAAATATCTGCTACAGTTGGGAGAATCTCATGAGCTAGTAATTCTGAACGATCTACCACGTTTCCCATTCTCGCACTTCTTTACCTACAGACCATTTGGAGGCAGGCAAGTGTGGTTGACTATGCTATTGCAAACCCGAATCTCCTTCCTTACATCAAAAATTTCTCAGTCACCCCCATCCCCCTCGCAGATCACACACTCCTCTCATTCTCACTACAGTTTGACCTCCTGAATCCACCCCCTACCCTTCCCCGCAGCCCTCCCAGAACCACCTTCCCCGATCTCTTCTCCTCTATCCTTAGGCAGACTCTCCCATCGAAATCCCAATTCACCTCCCTCAGCTCCGCCAAGGACAAATACCAGTGCCTCTCACATGCAATCTGGAAAGCTGCACTCCAATCCTTCCCCTTCTCTACCCATTCCGTCACCACCACTCGCAAACTGGGAAATTGCCCTATGAACAACTGGTATGACCAGGAATGTAAGTCTATGCATCAGGACCTCCGACACGCCTTCCGGAACTCTTTACCTACATACCCAGACCTCTGCTTAGCTTACCGTCGCCTCCTTCGCCGCAAGAAGCGCCTCTTCATTGCCCATAGGAGACAGGTTCTTTCTACTCTCCTCCTTCGCTCCCTAAAAGATTTCTGGGGGACCATCCTTCCCCGGCGCTCTCCTAGCCCAATCGACCTTGATCCTGCCTCTATGTTTTCTCACACCTCCCAACTATATGACATCCTTGGGCAGCCCCTAAT
>APFE031360421.1:31966-62847 GCA_000404065.3 Pinus taeda | reverse complement strand
TTGTGCAGTAAATAGCATTAGACTGTTGGGTTTTGTCCGAAATGAGGTTGAACACAACTTCTTGTCTGCAAAGTCGGTTGTTGGGCGAGCCACCAAAAGGGTCGTTGTATCCAACCGAGAAATTATGCACGTTATGTTTTTGGTTTGAAAATTATTTCACGACTATTGTTCTTTTATTGTACAATTTGAAATTAGATAAAACTTGTACAAATAAATTTTAAAAGTCATATGATGGGCAGTGTAAAAATAAAAACGTCATAAAAAAATTCCTTGACAGGTAGGGTCACCCGTCAAATTTTACCCCTGCTTCCAGGCAAAATTCTTCAAGCATGGACTTCACCCCCTAGTAAGATATCTGGTGGAACTTTTCAACCAGGTGGTCCGAGATGGATTTCCGGATAGCTGGTCACACCACATTATCTACCCGATCCACAAGTCAGGGCCTACTTCCGATCCCAACAATTACAGGACAATCATGGTTGGGCACACATTCTCCAAGTTATATGCCACAGTACTCCACAGGAAGCTCTCCCACTGTCTTTAGCAAAGACAACTCAGGCCCAAGGGCCAAGCAAGTTTCTGTCCAGGCCACCAGACGATCGACCACATCCTCACTCTTTGAGCTGTGATCGAGGAGGCTAGGCATCGATCCTCTAAAGTGTATTGCTGCTTTGTAGACTTCCGGAAGGCCTTTGACTCAGTTCCAAGGGAAGATCTTTTCCAGAGGCTAAGAGAGATTGGTATTTCCTCGACTCTCCTTAATGCTATCATGCGTCTCTATGAGGTCGTCCTTGGCCATCTCCACGCAATAGGAGGATTGTCGGATTTCATCCGAAGCACCATTGGAGTCAAGCAAGGATGCCCCCTTTCACCTACTTTATTCGGGATATATATCAATGAGATTGAGTCCTTCCTTTGAGAGCATATCCAGGATACAGATGGATGTCTTCTTCACCAGGTCCTGATTTACATCCTCCTCTTTGCAGACGATATTGCCCTCCTTGCCTCCTCCCAAGAAGGCCTCCAGAGACAGCTGGATGCGCTCACAGCTTTTTGTGATCGGAGGCATCTAACTGTAAACTTGGGTAAAACCAAAGTGATTATCTTCAATGGAGTCAAGAAATCCTCATATTTCCGCTTCCTATTTAAAGGAGAAGAGATTGAGATTGTCAACACCTATACATATTTGGGAGTTTAGTTTTCAGGGCCCGCTTCAGCCTGCGGCCAGCCCTTCAGCCTCGGATCAACAAAGGGTATGGCTCCCTAGCCCTTCTGGAGAGGCAATGTTTCGGGCACCATTTCCAGGACATCTCGTCCAAAATGAGCATCATGGACACCTTGATTCGCCCCACAGTGCTTTACAGCTCAGAGATTTGGGGTCCCTCTCTCCTAGAGTCAGATTGGGCTTCAGTGGAGCAAGTCCAGACCCTCCTTTTGCGTCGTTTCATTAGATGCAAGCAGATAGTTCCCCAGCACATCATTCTAGCTGAGTTCAGGGCTCAGCCTTTCCGTCTAGAGGTAATTTCTAGGTTAGTGTCCCTCCTGCACAGACTCCGAGGCCTAGTAGACGCAGGGAAGGGTCATGACAGATACCCGTATTTAGCATATTACTCCTCGGAGCACATCGCCCGTATGCAGACAGGCCGATCCAACTGTTGGTACACTGGTGTGACAGAGATTCTGGAAGCTTTAGGAATTCAAATTGACCACCTCCCTCCTTTTTAGTACTCTCTGAATGCTCCTAGCCACCTTCTTCCCAATCAGCAAGAGCTAAATAAAATCATTAAGGAGGATATTTACAGGCGATACATTAAGACTACATGGACCAATCCTCCCAATGGGTTGCGCCCAAAAATGGCCTTCTACGGGGAGCACTGCCTGGAGATCAGGGATGGGCTCATCATCAGACCTCAGTACACGTTCCAGCATTGGATGCATGCCCTTAGAATCCCCCTCGGGCAGTTCAGAGTCGGATCTCACAGACTCTAGGTGGAAACAGATCACCACATCGATAGGGCAAATAGGATCTGCCAGCTCTGTCATTTACAGGAGATAGAAACAGAGGCACATTTCATCTTCGAATGCCCTGCGTACTACGAGATCCAAGCCCGTTTCCATTATCTCTTCAGGTCCTCTCAGACCTTGTCTAGCTTCCACAGATATGTTGATCCAAGATGCCTAACACTTTATCTCTAGGAGGCCTTCAGATTTCGGGCCCGTTTTCTTCAGCCTCCCACCAGATCGGACACTACGCAGAAGTTCACGGACTTCTTTAGGGCGATTCCCTCAGCACAGGGCACCAAAAGAACCATGGACCATCCCACTAATACTGAAAACAGATCAGTGCGGTCCCGGAGGGGCCGACCCACCAGACAGCACCAGCGCTCCAGGATTAGTTCCACCCCTGGGAGGCGCCTTAGAACTTCCAGGCGACATCATCAACAACCCAATATATCTACAAGACAGCGGACTTTGACAAGCTTCCCTCAGCTTTCTTCTCTTGACCTCGGATGTTAGGAGTAGGGGATAGACAGGAGATCCTTCCCCCCCTCTTCTTCTTCTTCTTCTTTTTCATCTATGCTTCATCGCAGCGCTCTGTTTCGAAGCCGAGAGCTCCTTGCTTCTTCATTTACATTTTAGATGTATAACCTGCTTTTTAAAAGAAATGTTAAAGGGGACTGTTTGGTCCACCGACTTGCATGAAGTAATCATTGTAACCGACAGTTCCATTGACCTATTATGGTCATTTGTTGGACATTAATAAAATTATCTTATCTTATCTTATCTTCTCATGTCAGATTGTAAACCAACCCCTTATACATTTCAGTGTAGAGTCAAACTTGTTGCCACATGTACTACACCCAAAGTTGATGCCACTTTGTACTGTTAGTTAGTTGGTAGCCCCTTATATTTGACTCATACCCATCCTGATATTTCCTTTGTTGTTGGTCTTGTTTCCCAGTGTATGCAAACACCCCATGAAAGTCATTGGAAAGTAGCAAAAAATGATACTTTGATATATCTGAGATATAGTTCAATTTGGGATAAATTACAAGTTAGGGGGAACTCCTTAGTTAGTTTCACCAATTTAAATTGGGTTGGAAACCTTGATAATCAAAGGTCTACTGCAAGTTATATTTTTAGCCTTGATTTTGGACTTGTCACTTAGGCTTGTAAGAAGCAACAAGCTATTTCTCTTTCTTCAACATAAATAGAGTATCAAGCAGCAGTTAATGCATGTCAAGAAGTCTTTTCGCTTCCATGGATCCTTTCAACGTTTTGATTCCAATAGCAATATCCGACCACCCTCTAGAGTGACAATGAGTGCAATCAAGCTCGCCCAATATCTAGTTCAACATCAACAAATCAAACACATTAAGCTACAAATGCACTTCATCAGAAAACTCATTCCTGTTCAAGTTATTGACATGCTCTTTTGCCCTACAAATGATCAAGTTGCAAACATTTTCACAAAGTCTCTTACATAAGTGAAGTTTTCTAAACTTCAATCTATGTTAGAAGTTCCAAAAGTTGTCATTAAGGGGGGATAGGCTCTCTCTAATGCCTCATTCCTTCTCGTATCGTATCACCTTCGTAAATTTTGCAATACCATTCCAAATTGTTCTTAAGGGTGGTTGTTATGATATTTACACACTTAGGAGTTACTTAAGTTCAACTTGCTCTAATGTGTCTAATAAGTAAATGTAATGTTCCAAATTAGAAAATACAATGAATATCAAAACATGCACTAAATTGCAGCCAAGAATTCTCATACATGCAGGCAAAAAATTTACACAACTAGAAATAGGTCAGAGAACCATTGAATAGTAGTTATAAAACTAAGCCATTTTATTGATTTTAAAGTTGGAACTGAATACAATGGAGTGAATAGATAGAACCTGGGCTTGCTACTACAAGCACGCAATACCCAGGTGAGGAACTAAGTGAAATCTCCAACTGAAATGGCTCAATCTATCCAAATGCACTGCCCTAAAATTGTTGTTACTACTACTGTTGGAGGCAAATTGTGAAATGAACCCTCAAAACAACTCCAAAATTTCTGAAAAAATAGAGAGAGGCTCCTCACACCGCAACCATTAAAACCCATAAATCTTTTGAGCTAATTCTTGCTGACAAAGAATGCCCAAAATAGTGCAAAAATCTCAACGAAACTTACAATTCGCCCTACTATAAGAATGAGGATTTCAGGCTCGAATATCAACCGGAAAATTCAAAAATTTTAACCACAGACTCCTCTCATAAAACCCAGAAAAATCTCAAGTTGAATCCACCAGTCACTTAAACCCCAAAATCAGCGTGTGGCCCTTTCACAGTCTGCTAGTGAGCTACAGAAATCGAACCGCTGCAAGAATGCACAATTTCCCCAAAAGGAAACTCCTCCAAATCCCAACAAAATTCCTTCCTCAAACTACCAGCAAAAATCAGCTCCAATACTCGACAAAACACCACTGCTCAACCCCTGTGTAGAGAATAACCATTAAACCCAAGTGCAGCTCCAAAAGGAGAAATTGCGGCCCACAAATAATGTTGATCTTTGCCCTACAAATCCTCTATAAAATCACCGACATCAATAGGGAAAATCACCTGCAAAATAACTGGAACTCCAACCCACAATAGTTGATTCCCCAATGAGCAACTTGAACTACCTCTGCGCCCAAGGATTGACAAACTGAATGAATACCTGCAATAAATTTCTGTGGAAATCCTGAATTGGACTCCCCCAATTACCTCAATAGGGAGACTCGAAGTTCTCCGAAATGAGGATGGAACTTCCGTTTGGAAATTCCTTGTGCTAAACAACAATTGTAGACTTTGCTAAGCAGCTCAAGCAAACTCTCCCTTCCTCATGCCATGGGTCGATTTCTCTCACACCCTGCTTTGATACCATGGTTTGATTCTTCCCATGGTTCGATTTCCATTTTGGTAACCTCCACAACTTCACTTTAATTTTTCTTTTCTCTCATGTTTGGCCTTCTTTTCTCTCGAAAAATTATATTGAGCCCTCAAAACCAATTTTCCTCAGTTTATTTGCCAAAAATATTTATTATTCGCCAAAATTGCAAATTTGAGAATTTCCCTTAACAAAATTATTAATTGGGGACATGACAATCCTCCCCGGCAAAAATTGTTTGTCCTCAAGTAATGCTTGAACAAGTGCCCTCTTTGACTATTGATCACCACTGTAACCACGAATAATACCAGGGTCCCAGATGTGCCACTGAGTCATACCCAATCTCAACATTATCCTAACATGAAGGAATCTTTCAATACCAGGATCCTAAGCTATCCTAATCAATTTGAAGCACACCTTGCACTATGTTGAGAATTCAATAGGGCAATGTATATGTTAATTCTCTTAACTTGATAACTGTTTGTGTTACCTTTTTACTTATTAGCTTTGATCTTTCTTATTCCAATGTGCAATACATCAAACAGCTACCAAAACAATAAGAACAATGACACAATATATAGGCTGCAAGCTAGGGACAAAACCCCTGCTCTTGAGGGGAAAACCCGTATAATCTCTTCTTCTCTTTCAGAACTGTCAATTGACAAATACCATGACCTAGACTCAGACAAATACCCTCCAAGATCAAGTCTTCCTCGGCCTCTTGCTGAAATTTCTTTGACCTCCCAATAGATCCGAAATTTTGCTCCCCAGCAACTGCTACAATTGTTGTTGCTTCTCTAGGAGACTTCGATCTCCCTCTAACTACCTTCCTCTTGACCTCGCTTACCTTGACTTGAGTCCTAGGGCTAGTAAGATGTCGTAAGAGACCTTCGCTTGCCTTCCTTCTCTCTTGCTTCAAAAATCGAACCTCAGACTGGCATAGTGCAGAAACCCTAAATTCGCACTTCCAGAAGAATATAGAGAGACCCAACCACTTTTACTTTCTTCGTCCTTCTCTTCTTCGCACTTCCTTCTTCGACCTCTTTCTTCTGCCTTCTTCGCATGAGAGATGAGTTAATGAATGATCCAAATGGAGGACGAGTTCCTCTTATATATAGGCTTCTTCAAGGGTGGATGTGGCTCTTCATGTAGGCCGACTTGACAACTCATTAGGCTGACTTGATCTTGGAGGTATTTTGGCACTTTCAAGACAAAATAAATTTTCTTTTACAATTTACAATGTGCCCATAGGGTCTTCCATATATGACAATGACTCTTATACCTAGGACAAACCCTAGAAACACTTAATGGGTGCTTGACCTATAAAATAAAAGAACTTGAGCATGAAACCCGTGCTTCAATTATAATAATAATTTCTTTTTCATTTTATATTTACAAGAATGCATTTCATACTAATGAAGACTGAACCTAGTTACACATTTTTCAACACTCTCACTTAACTAGGGAGGTATTCATTAGAGGTACATGGTCATTCTCAATCTGAAGAGATCTCATAAGAAGAGTCGGATTGGTAACCCATCTGTCTAGCATCATAATAACCAGCATTTGCCATATAGCAAGGCCTTGACTAACAGCTCTATCTCTCCACAAGATCAGAGCACAATGTCGGTGAGACCAATGATGTTTAGACACCATCATCATTGTCTCTCCAAGGTACATACCCCACCCGAGTGTTCACAAAGTATGACCTCCCATTGGACTATTCTTATCTTGGGTAGCTAATCCTCAAAGAATGTTTGTTCACAACTACTCTTATCTTGAATGCCCTACCACATTCTCAAAAAGTAATGCCAGATGGTTACCCAATCCTCCATTCTTTCTTCCCGAGTGAAGACAAGAATGTTGTGTCTATCTCTCCATCTCAATTCGGGAGGACAAATCCACCAAACCAAGGTTGTCCCTTAAGTATACAAGCTTCTTGTTTGGAAGTGATTTCATCAATATGTCAGCTACCTGCTCATCAGTGGAGATATACCGTAGCTACACCACGCCATTTTGTATTAGCTCTTGTATATAGTGATACTTGTTGTTGATATGCATTGTCTTCCCATGAAATATTGGGTCCTCAGACAAACGAATACAACTGGTGTTATCACAACGTATCACTGTACGGTCATCGGTCCTTCAAATAAGTCAGATAGCAGCTTCCTTAACCAAACTGCTTCTTGGCTAACTTTGCATGTTGCAACATATTCGGCTCCAGCATTACTTAATGCAACGGTGTTTTGTTTTCTACTCATCCATGAGACCATAGAAGATCCCAAACTAAAACATCCTCATGTAGTGCTTCTTCCATCCTGTTCACTGCCTCCCCAATCGGAATCTGTATAACCGGTTAATTGAACATCATTCTTTCTATCATATTTCAAGCAGTGGTTGATGGTCCCTCGTAGATATCTCAGAATATGTTTTGCTGCTATCTAATGATCATGCTTTAGCTCCACTTGGAATTGACTAAGTACATTTACTGCAAAACATGTTTGGTCGAGTATTCACCAGGTACATTAATGAGACAATCAATTGTCTATATCTGGAGGGATCCACAGGGCTTGATTTGAAACTTCTTAGTCTTTTCAAATTTGTGATCATTGAAGTGGTCATAGTTTTATAGTCCATCATGTCGAACTTCTTTAGTATCTCGATCACATACTTTCCTTGACCGAAGTAGACTTCATTAGGTTCCTGCCAAACTTCTAGTCCCAGATAGTAATGCATCAGCCCAAGATCCTTCATGTCAAATTTTGCTGCCAATTTTTCTTACATTCTTCAATTTGACCTTCTACACCTGTCAAGAGAAGATCATCTACATACAAAAGAATAATTACTCATTCATTGTTTACAACCTTAATATAGAGGTTTGAATCAACAGAACTTTTCGTGAAACCTAATCTCTGTAGGTATGCATCCATCCTAACATACCATGCCCTTGGTACTTGCTTGAGGCCATGTAATTCTTTCTTTAATCTGCAAATGTATTCCTTCCTATCTTTGATTTTTAATCCCAAGGGTTGTTCTATGTAGACTTCTTCATCTATGGTGCCATTCAAAAAGGCAGTCTTGACATCCATTTGGTGGATGTTCCATCCCATCGATGCTGCCAGAGATACTAATGATCGAATCGTTGTATATCTTGTTGTTGAAGCAAATCTTTCTTCATAGTCGATGCCTTCAAGTTGAGAGAACCCTCTTGCCACAAATCTTGCTTTATACTTATCTATACTTCCATTAGCTGCATGCTTGATCTTATAGATCCATTTGGAAGTAACTACAAATTTGTCTTCAGGTCTAGGTACGATCTCCCATACTCCATTCTTCATTATAGATTGATATTCTTCATTCATGGCATCTTTCCATTCTCAATGTTCTACAACCTCTTCATAGGTGGATGGTTCTACTTCTATTAATTTAGTCATGTATGCAGCATTCCTAGAATATCTCTTAGGTCTTTTACTTTCTCTAAATGATCCTTGAGCTGCCCCATGACCTTCTGCATCAAGTAGTGTAGACTTCAACCAGTTAGATCTTTTCCTTATTTCTTGAATGACCACGGGTTGAACAGGTTCACTAGGTCCTTCTTCCTCATGGTGAAATCCTTCTCCTTCCTTGTCAACTTCATCCTCAAATATAGGAAGTTCTCTGTCATCAGAATCTATAGAAAGTTCTTTAGATTTCTTGAATGTTATGCTTTCGTCAAATATGACATCACGACTAACTTCAATGTGATGTCCTTCTTTCATATAGATTCTATAGGCTTTCGATGAGTTACTATACCCAACAAATATGCCCTTCACACCGGAAGGATCCAGCTTCTTTCTTTTGTCCTTTGGTATATGAATATACACAGGATATCCAAAGATTTGGAGATGATCGACAAATGGCTTCTTCCTAGTGAACACTTCTTTCGGAGTTGTTGTCTAGAGATATGTGAGGACATTGATTTTGTATGTAGATTGTTGTCTTTGTTGGCTCAGCGCGCAGAAACTTAGGTAGATCTTGATTGTGTATCATCGCTTTTACACTTTCTTCAATGGATCTGTTCTTTCTTTCTACAACTCCATTTTCTTCAGGACTGTATGGAACTATCAGTCCCCTCTTAATCCCAGATTCCTTACAAAATGTTATAATTGCTTTGGATGTATATTCTCCGCCATTATCAGATCTCAGTATCTTGATTCTTCTTTTTGTAAGGTTCTCCAGTTCGGCTTTGAATTCTTGAAATTTAGTAAATACTTCGTCCTTGGTTTTCATTAACTAAACTCGGGTCTTTCTTAAGTGATCATCTATGAATGTGACATAATAAAGATGTCCTCCAAGTGATTTTGGAGTCATAGGGCCACACACATCAGAGTGAATGAGATCCAATTTTTCTTTTGTCCGTGAAGCACTGCTTCCAAATGGTTTCTTAGTATTATTGCTCAATGCACATTCTTTGCAAACACCTTCATGATCCTCCTTTAGATTTGGTATTCCATCTACTATGGAATTTAGAGTTGGAAGTATTTTGAAATGTAGATGAACAAACCTTCCGTGCCAAAGTTCACATGGACTAATCTCAGTGTCAACTAGGGCATGGTTTACGAGAGATATTAATCTGTAGAACCTTCCTTCTTGGATACCAATCACTTTTGCTTGTTCTATGCTTGAGTGTTTTTGCCCATACAACTACGTTACCATCAATGAAGGCTACTCTGTCTCAATTATCTTCTAAGCTTGAAATAGAAAGTAGATTTTTGTACAAACCTGGAACAAACAGAATGTTGTTGAGGTGGATGTTGCTTCCATCTTCGAGCCTTATGGATGATGATCCAATGCCTTTCACTAGACAGCTGTTGTTGTCTCCAAGTTCCACAGAGTATGCAGATTTTCCTTTTGACAAGGTCTTCAATTGATGGGAGTGACTGGTCACGTGCCTTGATGCACCTCTATCAATCACCCAGATGTCTTCATCTTGGCATGTCCCAGAGAGAGCCGAGAAGAGTCCCTCATCCCTTTCTTTAAGTGATACCTTCTTTGAAGAGAATATGAGACTCCATACTTCTTTGATACCTTTCTTGAGATGGCTTGCAATCCTTTTGATGAACTTCTTCACTGTAGAAGAGATCTTCATGATGCCCTCAGAGAATCAAAGCTCTGATACCGTGTGGAGAATTCAATAGGGCAATGTGTATGTTAATTCTCTTAACTTGATAACTGTTTGTGTTACCTTTCTTACTTATTAGCTTTGATCTTTCTTATTCCAATGTGCAATACATCAAACAACTACCAAAACAATAAGAACAATGACACAGTCTATAGGCCACAAGCCAGGGCCAAAACCCCTCCTCTTAAGGGGAAAACCTGTAAAATCTCTTCTTATCTTTCAAATCCTTCAATTGACGAATACCATGACCTAGACCCAGACAAATATCCTCCAAGATCGAGTCTTCCTTAGCCTCCTGCTGAAATATCTTCAACCTCCCAGTAGATCCGGAATTTTGCTCCCTAGCAACTGCTGCAACTGTTATTGCTTCTCTAGGAAACTTCGATCTCCCTCTGACTGCCTTCCCCTTGACCTCGCTTGCCTTGACTTGAGTCTTAGGACTGGTAAGATGCCCAAAGAGACCTTCGCTTGTCTTCCTTCTCTCTTGCTTCAAAAATCGAACCTCAAACTAGCTCGGTGCAAAAACCCTAACTTCGCACTTCCAAAAGAATGTAGAGACCCAACCACTTCGACTTTCTTCGTCCTTCTCTTCTTCGCACTTCCTTCTTCGACCTCTTTCTTCTGCCTTCTTCGCATGAGAGATGAGTAAATGAATGAGCCAAATGGAGGACGAGCTCCTCTTATATATAGGCTTCTTCAATGGTGGACGTGGCCCTTCATGTAGGCCGACTTGACAAATCATTAGGTTGACTTGATCTTGGAGGTATTTTGACACTTTCAAGACAAAATAAATTTTCTTTTACAATTTACAATGTGCCCATAGGGTCTTCCATATATGACAATGACTCTTATACCTAGGACAAACCCTAGAGGCACTCAATGGGTGCTTGACCTATAAAATAAAAGAACTTGAGCATGAAACCCATGCCTCAATAATAATAATAATAATAATTTCTTTTTCATTTTATATTTACAAGAATGCATTTCATACTAATGAAGACTGAACCTAGTTACACATTTTTCAACACTCCATTTGTTGTCATCCCAGATACAGGTACTAGAAGCCCTCTGCCTATCAATAAGTTGAGCATCACGATAATGTAGGACTCTGTCCAACTCCCCATGAAGTTGCCCTACCAAGTAGTCCACCTCATGCACTCCAAGAGTAAACTCCTAAAGACACAACACAATCCCTATGGGGATGAAGCCTCTCCCGCATGAACTTCCCCTACTATCCTCCTGTTGACCAACCTGCCATGCTAAGGAAATCTCCCATGCTATCAGTGAGTCGCTAAAGCCCCAGGGAAGATCTGAGTGGTCTCCCCCTATAGTAGCTAGCTCATCCCTTAAAGGTCGTTGAGTTGTCAAGTACTATGATGCCAGGGTCCCATGCTCATTGCAGAAAGAAACTGTCCTGTTGACCCTGCAACACTCTGGTTATGACTGACTGCCTACTACGTTTGTACCAAAACATCTTATCCTGTAACTCTCGGCCATAATATATGTGATGATCGAGGCTAAGTTCAACCTGTCAAGGTGACTCAACAATGTTCGTCCCTATCACTCCATGGTTGGCCCCAATTCTGAACAACCACCTGCCTCGCCATATAATGAAGACCTCGATGATCCCCCATGTGTAAACCTGATAATGAGCCGGATCACCTGCTATCTTGACTGTACTCACTAAGTAATGGAGTGTCCCACCAATCAACTAGATACCCCGATCCCATAACCATACTGGAAGTCCACAACTCCCAATCCTCACTGCCTATTGTTGTGACATGTTGCTAGCTGTTAGGACCCCTTTGTGCCTCGTCTCTGACCCTTGTATGTATCCAATGGATGGCATCCAACATCAAGAATTTGTCCTGTGTATGACAAACTTCTCTGCTCCTACCAAGCCACATAGTGAAATCTATTATCCCAACTCTTGAAGATGTACCCGGATACTTCCTGGAGCCTAAGCATCCTCCTACTAATGAGGACTATAATCCCATGTACCTCATGCTCACATAACACCTCGGGTTGTCCTACCGAAAATACACCTTAGGGCTCACTCACGGTCACCTCCCTAAGTGTGAACTCACGGGAGGAGCACATGCTACCTTTGCAGCAAACCATGTACTCCCCAAGCATGTACCTGTCATCTCGTGCCCTGAACAAATGCCACCATTGAGAAGTTTCTCTTTGGATACTCTATGTCCCAACTAACTGTCTCAAGTGAGCCTCTCGCGTCTTGCTGCTCGCAATGAAGGCATCGAGGGACAATCCCCAACTCTATTGCACCTACAAACAATGTGGCAATGAGATGGGCGCACAAGTCCCCCTGGATATAATCCAATGATGCTCACAATGTCCCCATCAATCCTGAATGAGGTACACCCAAGGGTATGCCTGTCGTCCCTATTAGGTGGTCTCCCAGGAGGTAATGCTCCAAAAAACCCACAGGCTAGCGTCATCACTGCATACAACCAAGTATCCCTGCGCTCCTCTACATACAAACATGCACCTTTACGCCCCTTGGCACACAACTACACCCAGTTGCACACCTCTGTGCACTGTTGGACACCACTACTAGCTGCCATATCATCTTGAATCAGTCGGTATCCCTCTTGTGACGAAGTAGCTGTCATTCCATGTGAAACCTCAAGGTGTTGTGAATCGCTCCTCCTACTCTACAGTGCAACCCCGCACAACATGACAATCCTCCATACACCTTTGTGCTCCTTTGTAGAACACTGAACTTTGCGGCACGACTTTGTGCACCACCGAACACCTACACCAACTACTGCAGCACCCTGCATCATCGGCCATCCCACATGCATCAATGCATCCACTACTTTGCTAGTGAATCCACCATGGTGTGGGCTACACCTCCTCCTCTACCCTAGTAGACATGAGTGACCTAGCTCCTCACATGCTAACAGGAATGACACTACTGTGCCTAGCCTTAGTAGCTCTTGCATCCAATACGTCAGTGGAAGAACATCATCCCCATATATTGCCCTGTCTAGTGGTATACAAATGTCATCCCATCTTAATAACTCTTGTTTGGGCATGTTGGCCACCCTGCAACCCTATGCATGAACGATGTGCCAAGACATCTCTTGAAGTTTGCATACTCCATCAAACCAACTCGCCACTAGCGCTGACCAGAACTCCAATGGAAGTGTGAAGGAACGTGAGTGCTTGGTCACTAGGTCAATCACCCTGTCAATGCCATAGTCATCCTTCACGCCTGGTAACTGATTGAAAACCCCACCTGAATCCCAATGCCAACCAGGGTCTCCAGCATCCACTCCACTCGTGTCAACCGAACCTAGACCCCAGATGGGCATATCCTCATCTGAAATATCTGTATCCACATCTCGTGGGTGTATAATCAGAAAACTTTGAAACAATACCTCTCTACAAGTGATAGTTCATCTAGGTGCTCCTCGTGCTCCGCTATCACAGGAGGTTCCTCTATCAAATCATGATTGTCCCTAACATCCTCTTGTGTGATGGTTGCCATAGAAGAATGTACACAATTCAACTCCATACAAAGTTGTTCGACCCACAACTTTGATTCTTGAAAGGCCATCTAAATGCTCTTCAAGGACTCCTGGGGAATCTCAAGCTCATAAGTAAGCTTGTCAACTTCCTTCTCTTTCCCTACTAGCACATCCTGATATATCTTAGCAAGCATGAGTAGGTGATCTCTGTCTAAAAGGAAGTGTAGATAGTTAGATTTCATCTCTACCAATGCCTTATGAGGGTCAAAAAATATGCAAGTGAAGGCTCTCCTCCTAGGCTGTCATGTGCCACTGCACTTCTCCAACAATAATATTTCACCAATACCAGTGTATTATCATAATTCCTTGTAGTTGCCTTAATCTTATCTGTGTTCATCTTCAATTGGTCTTCCAATTATAGGCAGGATCATAAAATCTACAAGTGAAGGCTCTCCTCCTAGACTATCATGTGCCATTGCACTTCTCCAACAATAATATTTCACCAATACCAGTGTATCATCATAATGCCTTGTGGTTGCCTTAACCCTGTCTGTTTTCATCTTCAATTGGTCTTCCAAGTTATAGGCATGAGTAGGCTTGTGAGCAACATTTACCTCATCAACTAATTGGACTAGGTTTGCACTGTCGACTACATGTGCGTTATCATCTTTGCACACCTCTTGGGAATCATCATCAACTATTGTGGCCTCATGATTTTCGTTGTACTCATCATCTAACTCAACAATCTCGCCAAGTAATGGCAAACATTTTGTAGCAATTTCTTACTCTCCTTCAATCCCAAACTCTTGTTCCAACCCATTGGGGTGAGTCTGTCATAGCTTCATTTTCAACAAGTGTGACTTTTTCCAATTCATCCTGGAAGGCTTGGTCCTTAGCTTCCTTTTCATCTTTGGATCTGCTATTCATTTTTTTATTTGTTGCCATTCATGACACCCATGCTTCCATGAGCTCTATCATCTTTTCAAAAGTTTTTCCATAATTTTCAATTTTTTGGGCAAGGAGTTTTTCTTGATTTGGAAGCATTTTTCCCTTGTTATAATTTGTCCTTCAAACCCAACAGTTGTCCAAAAACATGCTATGATATCACTATAATGTTCCAAACTAGAAAATACAATGAATATCAAAACATGCACTAAATTGCAACCAAGAATTTTCACACATGCAAGCATAAATTTACACAAATAAAAATAGCTCAGAGAGCCATAAAACTGAGCCATCTTATTGATTTTAAAGTTGGAACTGAATACAATGGAGTGAATAGATAGAACATGGGCTTGCCACTGCAAGCATGCAATACCCAGGTGAGGAACTAAGTGAAATATCCAACTAAAATGGCTCAACCTATCCAAACGCACTGCCCCGAAATTGTTGGTGTTGTTGCTGCTATTGTTTAAGGCAAACTATGAAATGAACCCTCAAAACTACTCCAAAATTTCTGAAAAATTAGAGAGGCTCCTCACACCCCAACCAATAAAATCTTTTGAGCTAATTCCAACAGACCTGGAATGCCCAAATTAGTGCAAAAATCTCAGCTAAACCAACAATTTGCCTTGCTATAAGAATGAGAATTTCAGGCCCGAATATCGCCTGGAGAATTCAAAAATTTTAACCACAGACTCCTCTCATAAAACCCAAAAAAATCTCACGCTGAATCCACAAATCACTTAAACCCCAAAATCAGCGTTTGGCCTTTTCACAGTGTGCTAGTGAGCTACAGAAATTGAACTACTGCAAGAATGCACAATTTCCCCAAAGAGACACTCCTCCAAATCCCAACCAAATTCCTTCCTCAAACTACCAGCGAAAATCAGCTCCAATACCCGGCAAAACACCACTGCTCAACGCCCGCGCAGAGAATAACCAATAAACCCAAGCACAGCTCCAAAAAGAGAAAATGCCCTACAAACCCTCTACAAAATCACCAGCATCAATTGGGAAAATCACCTGCAAAATAACCGGAACTCCAACCCACAATAGTTGATTTCCCAATGAGCAACTCGAACTACCTTTGTGCCAAGGAGTGGCAAACCGGGTGAATACCTACAATAAAGCTCTGTGGAAATCCTTAATTGAACTCCTCAAATTACCTCACCAGGGAGACACTCGAAGTTCTCTGAAACAAGGGTGGAATTTCTGCTTGGAAATTCCTTGTGCTAAACAGCACTGGTTAACTTGGCTAAGCAGCTCAAGCAAACTCTCCAATTCTGAAATGAAATGCCATATAGAATAATCAAAATGAGGCTTTACTCCTCCTTTTATTGTTGCTTTCCCTTCCTCATACCATGGGTCGATTTCTCTCACACTATGCTTTGATACCATGGTTTGATTCTTCCTATGGTTCGATTTCCATTTTGGTAACCTCCACAATTGCACTTTAAATTTTCTTTTCTCCTAAGTTTGGACTTCTTTTCTCTCCAAAAATTATATTGAGCCCTCATAACCCATTTTCCTAAGTTTATTTGCCAAAAATATTTATTATTCGTCAAAATTGCAAAATTGAGAATTTCCCTTAACAAAATTATTAATTGGGGACATGACAATAAAAGTGTGTTTCTTTAGTGCGCACATTAGTTGTATTGTAATGCAATGGTCACGATATGTTCTAGACATAGAATGATCCAATAACTTATATTATCCTTAATACTATTGGCTATTGATTTGTGGCTTAATCCCTAATTGGTCCATGATCTCTATTTAAAGAACATGGGGTCATTGACAGTGATCAATTGTGAGAAACTCTCTTATGTACAAATTTATTTTGCATTAATAAAGTTGTCTCAAGTGGCCACGTTGGTTGGGGCCATGGAGTGTTTCCCTCTGACAGGATTTAAACCACATAAAAATATTGGTGCTATGACTTTTGATCCAAAATCACTAAAAGTGTTCATCCTACATAAAATACCCTATTTTCCCAAATACATACATGACTAGAATGGTTTCACTAAAATATAAATGCAAGATGAAAAGATCACTTAAATCTCATAAAGCTATTCACTTGTAGATTAAAACACCAAAGATCATTTGGTGCATTGAAAAGGAAGACAAAATGCATGGGATGATATTGTTTTTTTACTGTTTATTTTTAGGAAAATGCATCTTTTCATTGATAAAGAATATATCAAAAATCACACATCATAAAGCGTGACCATGTAGGTTAACCCCAAGAAATCAATGTCCAAAAAACGTACATTCAACCAATTACTGTAGAAAAAATCAGTCTCCAATGAATTCTGGGTCTGAATACATACTGAGTCACAAGGAGGACATCAATTTTCGATGGATCGATCTCATCGAAATACGGCAAAGCAGCCATGCCAGAGTAAGCAAGGTGGATACCACAGTCGAACTTCAAATACAAAATACATGAATAAATCATCAGTTTCGTGCAGTCCAATCACAAATTCAGCAACATATGTGAGGCAGAGCTCCCCAAAGACTTATGTTAAAGGTAAAATCTCATGAACGGCTGAAAACCCACATTACACAAATTATGTTGAATCATATTAAGCATTTAAGTCCATTTCACAGGGAATGTTATGTTGAGATAAATTTCATGAATATGTTCATTAATCCCACCAAGGGCACTTTTACTGAACATAAAGAATAACTTAACATAACATATCAGTCTTTAAGGGCGCCATTGCTGAATACATAACATATCGGTCTTTGGGGCACCATTGCTGAATACCTAACAAGACAGTCTCAGAAATGGTTTTCGACTTTTTATCCACGTACGTGGGGAGACCCGATTGAAATATGGAGAAAAAAACAGCAAAAAGTAAACAGGTGAATTGGGGTTTACCATAACGGTCTTGTTCTTGTATGTCATGTAAACGCAGGAGCGACCCACTTCACTGCCCGCACCAAGAGGGGTGATGTTCAACTGGTCTCCTTCCCTCGAAACCATCGACTCCTTCCGTTTCAATGAAGGCCCAGAAGCTGCTGTCGAGCTCATGGCTGGTTTCCTTTAGGAGTAAGTTTTACTGTCAAAACAAATCTGAGATGTTTCATACTGTAAGAACAAATATGAGATGTTTCATAATGTATATTCATATGTACAGTAAGTTAATATTATGTTAAATCCGCGAAGATAAATTCCGTGAAGTATATATTAAATGGTTTTTTATTAGGTTACTGATTTGAATTTGGTTGGTTTGTGTAGAATTTAGTTTTGAATAAATTACTAATTTGAATTTGGAGTTGAAAATGGGAAACAGATATAAGAATATAAACTATCGCAAAAATGTCCCACTCAAAACTTTGAATAATAATCTGAATGATAACAGCTCAGAACACAACCCCGATAACATCGTCTAACAGTGCTACTGTGCTACTACCATAAGCAAATTGTTTCACTGTCCCACATTAAAATTAACCCCAATCTAAATTCAACCTATCAAAGTAAAAAAAATACTACAATAACAAAAAAGGGAAATACTGAAATAACAAAATGGGAGAGAAACTTGGCCTTCTCGACGACAGTTCACAATCACAATGATACATGGCCACAGAATAGAAAGCCCTCTAACGCAAATGTAATCGTTGCTGCGAAGTTAGGGATGTAAGTCTTTGTCAGGAAAAGAGGCTTTGGAGGTTCAAGGTGATTGGTATATAAAGCATAAAAGTAATTATTTAGAGTGCAAGTTCTCTCATCAATATGGATGTACCATTTTTAGTTGTTAGGTTTATTTTGATTTATTAGGTCGAAGGTTATAAGAATTGACTTTATCGGAAATAATAATAATAATAATAATAATAGTGAATTGATTTTAACCGTGTAGAAGATGAATTTCTAATCAAATAAGTAATTGAGAGGTTTTGGTTAAGCAAATAAGTAATTGAGAGTTTCTGGTTAACATGATATTAAGTATTAAAATTAGTTGTGTTGAGAGGTTTATTTTGAAGTTGAGTATGAGGGCCATTTATAATTTCTTTTCTGCTTAATGTACAGTTAACACATGTCTCTCTTAAAATAAAAATAAAATATTCTCTAAATAGAAAAGCATTGCCGGCTATAATAAAAATAAAAATGATGTATGTTTAATTAGTTTTTATTAAAAGCATTATAAAATATCAATAATCCCAACCTCATTATGGTCACTCCATTTGTTTGTTCACTCTCAATGATAATTAAAATATTTTCATGTCCATGTGACATAACATAATTTCATATCAAAAAAAAAATTGATTAAAATGTTTAAACCTTATACTTTTCAAAAATATTTTAACACGGGATTTAAAGAAACTATTTGAATATTATGTTAAATAATTTATATTGGCATCAACCTTTTTTTTTGTAAATTTAAATCTATTAATTCCAGAAAATCAGATTACATCGTGATATTACATTTCCTACAAACTTGCATTTAAAATCAGGGTGATTCATGGGTTTTTCCTTTTTACCCTTCCTCCAACGAACATCAATCCACCCACTTGGGTCATATTACATTTCCTACAAACCTGCATTTAAAATCAGGGTGATTCATGGGTTTTTCCTTTTTACCCTTCCTCCTACGAACATCAATCCACCCACTTGGATCATCCAACATAGCAAAGAAGAATGTTGCTTCTACACATTATTGAGAGAGTATTTTTGCATCCAATTTAGTTGAACCCGAAATCTCTTTTTCACTATCAAAATGTTCTCACTCATGATTGTGCTTTTGCCCACAGATAGTTGGAACAGTTATGGCAAATCTTTTCTCATTGTCCTTTGTCGAGATAACATCCTCTATTGGGGGTTGTGTCCTTGTAGTTGAGCATTGCTTATTGTCCTGAGAGGCTGAGAGATTGGGAGAATTAAGTTGACTCTGAGAGTTGTTCATCTTTTGACTTGCAAGAGTTTTAGACTTTGTTGCTATCTTTGGATCTCTCTAGCCACGATAACTTCTCTGCAGTACCTTAATACAAAAAACCCCTTTTGAGGAGGGGCATGTGTTCTGGAGGTGCCCAAGATTTTGGCAAATTTTGCATCTAAAGGCAATATTATTGTAATCCAATGGATGGATATACTCTTTTCCCTCCCATGTCAGGAAAATTTTATCTAGTAAACCCTCGCTAAGGTCCACTTCCATGCATATACAGACATAACTTACAAAAACCTTCACCAATTTGTCATTATCTACTTTCATATAGTTGTCAATAGAGTCACTAATGTCCTCTAGGATCTCTGACATGATCCATTGAAGAGGATAGTTTGGGAGCCTAACCCAAACTGGAACAAGCAGGGACTTATAGTTGAAGGGTTAAAATCTGGGAACCATGGTTGAATTGAAAGACCTCCCCAGCCCCAAAACGCGGGCCCTAGATTGAAGACCTGCATCCAGTCCTCCAAATATTTAAAGTAAACCATGAAGTAACCCTTCGAACAAAAAAGCAGATCTATGTTTTGGGTCCAGTTTTGGTAAACCCATTATCTAAGGGAAGATGATGAAGGCCATAAGCCATTAAAATAGCATATAATGGCCCAACATTCAAAATCTGTTGATCTTTTCTTATGAATGCTCTCATTCACCTCTAATGTTTGGATATTTGTCGAATGTTCCACCACAAAAGATGGACAAGAAAGTTCCTTTGCAATTTGAGGATTTGGGTCTGGCTTGAGGGATTCTTTGAAAGACATGGGTTGTCAAGAAGAAGAGGGCCTGCTGCCCCTAGCACCTCCTCAGAAACCTGCAACAAGGGATATAAATGCATCATGCTTAATACCATAGTCTTTTAGATCGCTTTCCAACTTCAACATCCTCCCTTAGAAGAGGAGTTTGAATGCTCCCACAGGTTTACATGTATATTGTTGAATGTGGACGGCAGCAGAGGCTACCAAATCCGTATGTTTTACCTTAAAACACAGACAATCTCCAGCCAGTGGTCTAATAAAGATGGAGAAACTTTGAAAATACTTGGCCTCCACACCCCTTAGCGGACTCTCTGATTGGAGGCTTTCGTCAAACAAATTGTAGACCTTACCAAACCCCAAATTGCCTTATTTGTTTGAAGATTCGGCAAACACTTCATCCTTCCCACAATCAACAGAATTACACAGCAATCCATCCATCACTGGTCTAAGAAGTAATATGTCAATGACTAGCAGAAGCAATATTCCAAAACCTTCACGGTTTATCCATAATCCACAATAAGAATCCCTTCCAATAATTTTGACAAACATATTGCAAGAAACCTTCCTACCTATACATTTGATTAGTCCAAATGCACTCAAAAGTACATACGACACTCTAGAATCTTGGCAGGTTGAGAAGAAGACGTTGAAGCTTTGAATATCGTCAAGCCTTTGTCTCCCATTAAGACCAAAAGAGGACAACTTAACCAAACCTGTACCAAAAATTCCTTTGGTAGCATCAGTGCAAGCTCCTCTGCCTAGACTACTAACCTCCACAAAATCTGCAATACCCAAGCCATAAGCAAAGGACTCTGGAGGGGCGAGAGGCTTCCTTCTCACTGGCAACCAATTCACCAGGATCGAATCAACAAGGCCATTGAAACATGTTCACCATGTCCGTTGAATGGTGATTTGTATTAATAATCAATATTATAATTTTTATTGTTTCTATTATATATCCACATCAACTTCATATATATTTATATATAGTAATAAAATGTTAAAAGAAAATATTTTAATGTTATATATTCAACTTCATAAATATGTATTATATAGTAATTAAAAATGTTAAAAGAATATTTTAATGTTATATATATTAAAAAGTTCAATGTTCAAAGAAAATAAGTAATTGAAAGTTAAAAAGTCAAATAAAAAATATCAAGTATTTCTTAATAAGAATAATAAGAGGGAGATGTGTAATTCATTCCCTTCTTAATATAAAATTAACATGTGACATTTTAAAATATTCATAATAGTAAAAAAATTCAATGTGGGTCATCAATATAATATCTTAATATATAGGATTATGCAATATTGGCATATACTTAAAAACATATTAATAACAAAAAAATCATTTTACGGTGGACAATGTAATCCACAAATATATTGTCTCAATGCACATGGTATTGCCTCGAGAGGCACGTTCTACAACCCAATATGAGATCGATGTGCGATTTTATCAGTGCTTAATGTGGAGTTGACATGTGTTTCTTTTAAAATTAAAATAAAATATTATCTAAATAAAAAACAATGTCAGCTATAGTAATGAAGAAATGAATATACATGTTCAGATAATTTTAATTAAAAGTATTATACCTCAATTGTTGTGAAAACATTTCACTTTTGATTAGTTATGGATATTACAACCTAGTATGAAGGAGATGTGGTAAAAAAATTGCTCTCACTCTTTACCATAAATAAAATATTTCAATGTTTATGTGAAATAACTTCATTTAATATCAACTTTAGAGAAAGATGAAGTAATTAAATGTAAAAAAATAAATAAAAAACAAAACAAAAAAACTTATATTTTCACCTTTAGTATGAGGATGATGCATGGATCTTATACTTTTTAAAATATTTTAATACACCCAAATTGAATACTTTTAAAAGTGTGAAGTGTGTGTACTCATGAATGAGGAAGTAAAATTCACATCCACGAGTATGTACATTTGATACTTAGGTAAAGAGATAAGATGAGATAAATTGAAAATGGGAGAAAAACAAAAGTTTTATTTCTTTCCCTCCAACATTACTTACTCTAATGGTTGACATCATCATCTTAAATCCTATCAATTATTTAAGGTTGAAGTTAATAGTGCGCTTCTTGTTTTGAGGCTCATTTTTTGCCTCAAAACTTCTCTAATGGCCTCTAGGAGCAATTCTTTTTCAATAACTTTGACATGGCTACATTTATATATACATGGTTTGATTTTATACTTGATTTGTCCATTAAGTGAGCATTGGGATGCTCAACTCATTTTGGGATCTATCACACCTTATCATCTTGTCAGTTGTTTTGCTAGACGTTGCCTTTTCTACTTTGTTGAAGCTCTTCATCCAATTCTCTCTCTTTCTCTCCGTCTTGGACATCTTGTCAATTATTTTGCTAGTGGTCTCTCTCTCTCTCTGTAGGTACTATATAATAAACATATGCTAAATTCTTCTAACTTAAAATATCAAGGGAGCATCTTTTATCACGCAAACTTCATCCACCTACAACACAATTGATTTTAACTAGTAACATACTAAATCAATATATCACCCCTGATACTCTCAAAACCTCCTCTTTGTCTCTCTTTATCCACCTTGGATATCTTGTTAGTTATTTTGTTGGTGCACTCTCTCTCTCTCTATAGGTATTGTATAGTAAACATATGCTAAATTCTTCTAACTGCAGATATCAAGGAGCATCTTTTATCACACAAATTTCATCCACCTATAACACAATTGATTTTAACTACTAACTTACTAAATCAATATTAACCGCCCCTGATACTCTCATAAACTACTAACTAGAAACACACTTTAATACCATCACATTGATTTCAGCAAAAAGCCACCAAGATACCCATAATGCCATAGGATTTGGTTCTTAATATAATTATTGTGGAAGTTATTAGCATCCACACATGTATGGAAAATGCATGATATATTTACACATATGATGGTGGAAATGTTTCAAGATGGATTCCATTAATGATAGTTGAAATATGGTCATTAATTATATTCGTGGATCTTGATATTTTAAATATGTATGTCATTGGCATCCACACAAGGGTGTAAATCTGTATCTTTCTTCTTTTTTCTTTTTCCAAGAAAAAAGTTGAAAGAAAAAACCCTCCAAGGATTTCTCCATGATCCACGGGTGGTAAATGGGGAAAATTTTTAGCGCTAGTTACAAATCCTAGTCCCAAGGGGATTAAGAGAGTCAAATTCATGGCCTCCCCATCTTTGGGAGATAGATATCACATCTAGCTCATGACTACTTGATCCAACTCACAAGAATAAATGAATGTAAGTTTTAGACATTGATTTCCTTAATGATGCTTGAAATCATTTGTGTGTAGAAAAGCCTATATGATTATACACTATTGGAACTTGTGGCATACCTTCATTTTGTCTTTAGTCATGCTACACTTCAATTGGATAGTATTTTGAGATAGTATTTTGTAGAAAATTATTTTCCCTTGTCAACTCATAGCTTGGATTTGGGCTAATGTATGAGGTAAATTTATTTTATATGTACATAATTTTATATAGATAAAATTTTCATCTCATTTATATTTCTATTAATTATTACCTCAACCTTTGTTTCATACGAATGCTTTGAGATAGTTGAATCTTTTGGGATGACTATAAATTATCTTTATGGAATCTTAGTATGAATCATAACTAGAAATTAATGTATCAAAATTCAAACTCAACATCATAAATGTAGTTATTTTTCATATTATTAATGACTAGATGTATGAGATTAATCTTAACTTGAACAAGAGTGAGTTTATTACAATTGGTTTATTGTAGCACATGGTTGTATCCCATGGTACTAATGTGAATGAAGCCTATTTAAATGGATATGTTCATTGTTAAAACTATTGGAGATATAAAGAAACATAATCAAAAGCATTCATATAACAAGAACATAAGAGATTTATTTTGGAAATTATTATAGTCTAAGGAATTACATAGTAAAAGTTGCCAGTAGTACAATCACACAACCATAATATACAAATAATAAACAAGCATGCATAAATAGAAGGAGGAAGAAAGGAGAAAAGTAGTAGGGGAACAACAACAACTAAACTTTATAATATATGATTAATAACAACCTCTTGTACATCATATATTCTTGTCTATTTATACATTTGCATCACTAGAAGGTAGTTGTTACTAACATAACTACCTTGATTGGTTGACCCGACCCAACAATCATTTGAACCAACTATCTAGTTGTCTAACCCTTTTACACTTTGGTATGAATTCAAAGGCCTATTCAACTAGTCAACTGGGCCCTCCAACATCTCCCCTACGCTCAAAACCCCCTACTCCTCCAAGAAGGGGGAGTTTGGAAAACAATAAAAATAAATAAAAATTACATTAAAAAATGACAAGAAATATAATTAGTTTTTTTTCCATATAAATGTTAGTTGTTTGTGTTAATTCTTCTAGCAAAACTAGCTAGTTAGTTGAAGTGTTGGGGCTAAAAAAATTTACACCTTGGTTTTGAAGACAACGTTGTCAGTGTGTGCTACAAGGAGGCATTGGCGACTTATAGTCTTATACACAAGTTTTGTAAATGTGTGGGCCTATATGTTGCAATTGTCCTTCAAAATATATCTAATCCACCAATATCCATTTTGTCATGATGATCATCCTCTTCAACTCGACCAAGTAATCTAATTTTTTGAAGATGGAGGCATCTTGAACTATAGTTAGATCAGGGTCACACTTCTCTTACATCTACCAAAATTGTTTATGATATCCCAAATATGTTTGGAAACAATAGTGGTCGTAAGTTGTATATTTCTTCCCTCTTGGAACAATTGTTGTTCTTGCACCAGTAAGTCGACTTATGCTTTTCATTTTTCTTGATTTGTTTGCAAATTGTCCCAAGTATATGCATTTATCATTGTGATTCTCCCGCCATAAATTTATGCCTTTATTGCTTAGGTGACCTTTAGTTAGCTTCATACATTGGCAAAGTAAGATGGTCAAATTATGAGCAACATCTTCACATTGGCAGCGAGAGCACCAATTTCTTCTAGATAACCTTCATTTCTTCAAACTTTTGGTACTCCTTATTCAAAATTGGCCCCATAATCGATTTTCAATCTTTGGCTTTCTTTTATCAATTGTAGTTGGTGATAGATGAGGGATTGATTGCAGCCAATGGAGTTTATCAATGAGTTGACTAGACTAATCCCCAACTTGTCCTTTACTTTCCTTTTACCAACCTTTTATGTGTGTTATTTTACTTGAATATACTTGAGTTTCTTTAATAACCTACTCCATCATTTGGAACCTTCCTTGCTAACTGCTCAATACAGTTTTATATCTATGTCTCAAAAGCATCCTTCGAGTCAAAGGCAATTATCGCTTTCCCCTCTCGATCTCCCTCTACCTAAAATGTAGGATGCTTTATCCTTTTTATGCCCTGCTTTTATATGTCCTTTCTTCTTATAGGCATTGGGTGGTGGTCTATTAATTGATGGTATTGGAGTTGGTTGTTGTTGTTCTTAGTGAGTCAACCTAGTGGTCAAGTTTCTTTCCTATTGCTTCCAACAAAACTACTATTAGGATTATTTTGTGATCAATTGTTAGTACTAATCGGTTGTCTACTCCTTTTGCTTGCTCAATTGTTATCGTTATTGTTATTGTTATTGTTATTGTTGCTTAGTTGATTGTTGTTGTGCATATTATTCCCCTAGTTGTTGTTCTTGTGCTTCCTAGAAAACTGGGGTTCCTTTCAAAAGTGAGGGATATTTGGTAAGGTCGAGCCGAGATTATGTTGGTCAAGTATCCCTAAGAAAATTGATTTTATTCCTAGTTGCATTTATTTTCTTCTTCTTTCTCTCCATGGAAACTACTTATGTTGTTGTTGTGGATTTTTATGATGAATCCTTTCTAAGTTAATTTTCACCTACTTCTCGATTGTGATTTTGCTTTTAAGTGCATCAATGACTATTTTATTTTCCCTATCAAGGGATTTTGTGTATTGTGGCTTGATTCTTGATTCTAGGAATTGTTTTCTTTTTTGAGCCTACTCTTCAATGAGCTTCCTTTGTCATCTCCTTTTGTTGTGAAAATTGTTGTAATTTTTTCTTCAAGTAGGATTCTTCAAAGTTGGGTTGGTCAACTCCTTGGAAAAGGGAATTCAAGTCATCTTTAGTAAACTAACTATTTGAGTTAAATTCCTCTTGTCTTGTCTATTTTGTTGTCCTTCAACCAACGAGCTTCTTTGTTGGGGACTTTATATTCAACCCTACTTATACCACGAACGAAACATGTACATTATTATTTCATATTCTTCTACAATATCTCCATCCTAGAAAGGTATGAATATCTTATATGTAGTTTTCAATCCATTAGGGGAATTAGGTAAAATCATTATCAATTGTCTCAAAACTTGCTCAAAGATCTCCTCAATTGCAAATAGTAGTCAAGCTCCTTGGGCGTCCATAATGCTACTTGGACATACTAAACTTTTTTTAAAATCCAACCTTAGTTGAATATGCATCATCAATGGCAAGGCTCTTTGCATACTTAAATTATGGCACTCTCTATCTGTGGTAAATGGATTCCTGTGGTTTCACCCACTCCCCAAACATGTATTGAAGAGCCAATCCCTCTATATTTCCCTTTCAACATGCAACTGTGAAATTTCCTTAAATTGCAGCAACTAGAGTTTATTCTTCTAACTTATTAGAAATTTATTTATTTTATGAAAAATAATGAATAAATCACACTGGAATTTTTCACAACAAAAAATATGTTGTGGAAGTAAAATCAGGAACTGAGAAATAGATGCACACACATATAAATATCCACAGTTATTTTGGACTAAAATTTGTTGGAAAAACCCCGAAGGGAAAATCAGTATAGCATATGAGGTTTTATTTTATTATTATGCAACGAATTTTAAGAGTACAATAATTTGGATGCCCAACTGGCAATCCTCTAGAAAATACATTAGCAAAATTATTTGGAGAAGATTTTCTCCCTCTGCAATCAACTCAACCTCTTTTTGCGTGCTCGAAACCCACATTGGAAAACTCGCACTCTGCCTGAAATTCACACTATTGGCTCTGGGCAATACGCACAACCCTGGATTTGCCTCCAATTGGACCGTCTAGCCTCCCTCTGCCTCTCGAAAATTTTCCCTCTACCTCTCAGACTCAAATATGGCCTCTGGCAACTAAAATGAATTTCTTCTAGCAACTTGCATTGCCTGTATGGCTCTCTTTGCAAAATATTTTGATCTCCCTTTTCCTACCTCTCTAGAACTGGAAAATTGTTGGGAAATTCTCTAGAATCCTGCTCTCTAATTTTTGTTGCTCCCTCTCTTTGATGCTCTCCCTCTGGTTCGAATTGCATCCTCACTAAAGTTGTGAATTGGGTAGCTCGATCTGCCAAGATAATTGATGCATTCACAATTGTGTCTCTCTCCATCCCCTCGAGCTTCTCTTATAATCTCTTGTTGAGACTTCAACGACCAAGATTAAATCTCCATCAACAACTAATATCAATTAGACTTCATCAATATAAGTCTCTAGAGCAATCTTGAACATCCCTAATTAATTAACTTTAATTAACCAACTTTCCTAAGTTAGACTTACGAAATAATTTAATTATTGGTTAATTAATCAAATTAAGGTGTTTCAAAGCCATATCTCGCGAAACCATTTCTAGGTATTGGATATCATGTGTTCCTTAGCCTCTTAGCTCCATATGAAGCTAGAACACCTAGCTGATGCTACCACCATAATCAAAATATAACAACAATAGAGCATTGGAGGTTTCACATGTTAGCGTGCTTAGTAGGGTGAATGTTGACTCTCCCACTAGACTCACTTGGGGCATGGCAACCCAAATCAAGAGAGATGGGTACCTAATTGCTTTGCTAGATTCCCAACACTCTTAACAATTCATCTTAAGGATGTTAGCCAGATGTTTCCTAGTTGAAAACTTTTCCCTACTCAACTATTTGTCTAATAGCATCCATTGTGTTGAGTTTGACATTTGATGCTCAACGATAACTAATCAAGCAAAGGGTAACTATGATACATGTCGACTTGACATGCATTTCCAATGCTTGGATAATTACTATCCTTTTCTAATTCTTAGGAGTTTTTCCTCCAATAAGTTTCTATATCCCCGCCAATGGCTCATTTTTCTTGGAGTTGGCCTTGCCCTTGCTCGGTGGTCTAGTAATCCAGTGGATTGGACCATATATGATTGGTATCCATTGGTCAAGCCAATTTTACCTTTTATGGTATTGAATGATTATGAATTTGGTTGATTCTTCCTTCCAACCTTTGAACCCTGCAACTTGAGATGCACTTAAATACAACCTAATCTTATCTATTTCTAGTATGAGTGTCAATCCCTCCATTTGACAACAACCACAATCCATTTCTTTAATTTAAGCTAGTGATTTTCCCAGTCGGTCTCTTCCATTTTTGCTTATGAAACTTTGTTCATTCGGACCTCCAACCTCAACATCGATTTCTTTTCAAACCTCTTTTGGTCCTTGGTTCAACCACTTTGGATTTTAGAGCTTCGGTTTGCATAATAACCCCTCTCAACTTAAGTGCCTTGGTTTCTTCTTTGTTCAAGGGTTTACCGGTGCTCTAAGCGCTTTCTCAATCTACTAGTTTATTAAGCTCTATAAAATCCAACTAAGGTTTTTTTTGGGCTTGGATAATCTTAAACTTAGGACATTTGAAGTGACTAACTTGTGTAAAAAATTCACTACCCACATTTGTTGTATATATAGACATTTGGGTAGGCTTATGCATTAGTGGACTGTGCAATTGTCCACTTAATGGCATAGCTCACTAGTGTCATGTATTAAGTGTTTTCCATGAGGTCAAAGTTGATTTTCTACACAGTTGACTAGTTCATGGTCAATTATCTTATCTTGGTTGACTGAGCTATGATAGAATAATTCTATTTTGTGCCCAACTTTGGCTTTCATCAACAATTCATCCATCCACGTCCTTATAGTTGGTATATTTTTATTTTTGTGTTCTTCCTTGTGATGTCACTGATCAACCAAGATCCAATAGTATCTGGAATGGCTTCTTTCCTTCTCTTTGATTTATTCCTCCTTTTTTCTACCATGTTGATGTTCTTCTGATCAAATTTTTACCTTGTTATATCCATATTTTCTCGTTCATTCCTAGCCAATGGTCATGATATTTGAATCATTATGCTTCTTATTGGTTCAAATTGGTCAATGGTTGTCATATAAATCTCCATATTTTGATGCTTTTTCATTTGACTTTGCCTTAACAAATTGCTTTAATATATTTCTTTTATTAATAATTATCCATTATACAAGCTAGTTTCTAAGTAAATCTCCACCTAGTGGTGCCCCTATTAATTTTTATTCTATATTTCCCCTCATTATATTGGTTTTCTTCACCAGACTTCTTTATTATTATTATTATCATCATTATTATATGTTTTCAAAGACCTACCCACCAATGAACTTTTTTTTAGACAAATTCCTACACAGTGGCACCCCTATAGGTTTTCATTGTTAGAAATCTCGTCTTTTTTCATTTTTTATGGATGACATTGCTTTAGGTGGACATCATTGACCACCTTGCCAAGGAATTTCCATTAAAGAGTTCAAAGTTGTATTGCACCAATCAACCATATATTTTCGACTACGTATGGGCCTAGCCAGGTGTTGTGGCAAAACAACAACCCCCATTTTTACATTATTATCGTTATAATAATAATGAGGACCCTTTATGTAAATTTTGGTCATATCGCTCTTTTCATGCTTTGATTTTGTTAATTTAGCAGATTTTCATTTTTCTCAGTTTTCCCCTTTGATTACTTCGTTATGATCGATTTTTCACCACGTTCCCAACAACTCTAATTTTGTTGAGTTTGGACTTACAGTTTAAAAATATAGCTCATTCAAAGTTTGAGTGATTTACCAAACAAGTTAAATTATATAAAATGTATTTTCACTTTTTCTTTATCAAATTTTTTCTATATATAATTATTATTAATTTACTTTAATTTAGTAATTAATTTATATTTTATTATTAAACTAATTTAATTAATTTAAACTGTAATTATAATTTATTTAATTCATTGTATAATATTATTTATTATTACACCAAAAATGTTCCTATGATGAGTTTTGATTCAAATATTCAACCAATCACAAAGACAAAGGCTCTTTTGGTCCTCCTTTGTCAAACAAATTCTGACCAAGGAATAGTTATTGATTTTAAATAGCAAGAAATAACAAAAGTACTTAAAATTAGAATGGTCCCTTCCTCCATCTTTAGAGATACGTAGGCCAAGGAATTAGTTACTAAAGGTGTTCCTGAAGTTCAAGTTTTTGAAAGCGATTTTGTAGAAAGAAGGTTGAATTTGAAGCCGATGTCAATCTATGTTTTTTCAGAAAGAAAAATCAATATATTATATACTGAAGATATAGATCAGCTTCAGAAAGAAGCGAAATTACATGGTATGAAAAAAGAGCATGATAAATACCAGGCCCGGATGGAGATGGCCTGTAAAAGAAAACTGGAGACAGAATTGCAATGCACTGTCGAGACAGGGAAAGCCGAGGCGGTCCAGATGATGAAGATACAAATGGTGAAGATGAGGCAGAAAAGACAGTTGATGAAGAACATAATCCTGCAT
>APFE031360421.1:6346-30185 GCA_000404065.3 Pinus taeda | reverse complement strand
TTCACATGTTAGCGTGCTTGGTAGGGTGAATGTTGACTCTCCCACTAGACTCACTTGGGGCATGGCAACCCAAATCAAGAGAGATGGGTACCTAATTGCTTTGCTAGATTCCCAACATTCTTAACAATTCATCTTAAGGATGTTAGCCAGATGTTTCCTAGTTGAAAACTTTTCCCTACTCAACTATTTGTCTAATAGCATCCATTGTGTTGAGTTTGACACTTGATGTTCAACGATAACTAATCAAGCAAAGGGTAACTATGATACATGTCCACTTGACATGCATTTCCAATGCTTGGATAATTACTATCCTTTTTTAATTCTTAGGAGTTTTTCCTCCAATAAGTTTCTATATCCCCGCCAATGGCTCATTTTTCTTGGAGTTGGCCTTGCCCTTGCTTGGTGGTCTAGTAATCCAGTGGATTGGACCATATATGATTGGTATCCATTGGTCAAGCCAATTTTACCCTTTATGGTATTGAATGATTATGAATTTGGTTGCTTCTTCCTTCCAACCTTCGAACCCTGCAACTTGAGGTGCACTTAAATACAACCTAATCTTATCTATTTCTAGTATGAGTGTCAATCCCTCCATTTGACAACAACCACAATCCATTTCTTTAATTTAAGCTAGTGATTTTCCCAGTCGGTCTCTTCCATTTTTGCTTATGAAACTTTGTTCATTCGGACCTCCAACTTCAACATCGATTTCTTTTCAAACCTCTTTTGGTCCTTGGTTCAACCACTTTGGATTTTAGAGCTTAGGTTTGCATAATAACCCCTCTCAACTTAAGTGCCTTGGTTTCTTCTTCGTTCAAGGGTTTACCGGTGCTCTAAGCGCTTTCTCAATCTACTAGTTTATTAAGCTCTATAAAATCCAACTAAGGTTTTTTTTGGGCTTGGATAATCTTAAACTTAGGACATTTGAAGTGACTAACTTGTGTGAAAAATTCACTACCCACATTTGTTGTATATATAGACATTTTGGGTAGGCTTATGCATTAGTGGACTGTGCAATTGTCCACTTAATGGCATAGCTCACTAGTGTCATGTATTAAGTGTTTTCCATGAGGTCAAAGTTGATTTTCTACACAGTTGACTAGTTCATGGTCAATTATCTTATCTTGGTTGACTGAGCTGTGATAGAATAATTCTATTTTGTGCCCAACTTTGGCTTTCATCAGCAATTCATTCATCCACGTCCTTATAGTTGGTATATTTTTATTTTTGTGTTCTTCCTTGTGATGTCACTGATCAACCAAGATCCAATAGTATCTGGAATGGCTTCTTTCCTTCTCTTTGATTTATTCCTCCTTTTTCTACCATGTTGATGTTCTTCTGATCAAATTTTTACCTTGTTATATCCATATTTTCTCGTTCATTCCTAGCCAATGGTCATGATATTTGAATCATTATGCTTCTTATTGGTTCAAATTGGTCAATGGTTGTCATATAAATCTCCATATTTTGATGCTTTTTCATTTGACTTTGCCTTAACAAATTGCTTTAATATATTTCTTTTATTAATAATTATCCATTATACAAGCTAGTTTCTAAGTAAATCTCCACCTAGTGGTGCCCCTATTAATTTTTATTCTATATTTCCCCTCATTATATTGGTTTTCTTCACCAGACTTCTTTATTATTATTATTATCATCATTATTATATGTTTTCAAAGACCTACCCACCAATGAACTTTTTTTTAGACAAATTCCTACACAGTGGCACCCCTATAGGTTTTCATTGTTAGAAATCTCGTCTTTTTTCATTTTTTATGGATGACATTGCTTTAGGTGGACATCATTGACCACCTTGCCAAGGAATTTCCATTAAAGAGTTCAAAGTTGTATTGCACCAATCAACCATATATTTTCGACTACGTATGGGCCTAGCCAGGTGTTGTGGCAAAACAACAACCCCCATTTTTACATTATTATCGTTATAATAATAATGAGGACCCTTTATGTAAATTTTGGTCATATCGCTCTTTTCATGCTTTGATTTTGTTAATTTAGCAGATTTTCATTTTTCTCAGTTTTCCCCTTTGATTACTTCGTTATGATCGATTTTTCACCACGTTCCCAACAACTCTAATTTTGTTGAGTTTGGACTTACAGTTTAAAAATATAGCTCATTCAAAGTTTGAGTGATTTTAACCACCAAAAATTAAATATATACAAAATGTATATCACTTTTATTTTGTAAATTTAATTAATTTAAATAATAAATATAATTATTGATTATTAATTAATTTTTAATTATAATTAATTTATAAATTTTATTATTAACCTATTTAAATAATAAATTAATTAATTTTCCTTAATTCATTGTAAATAATATTATTTTATTAATTACACCAAAAATGTTCCTATGATGAGTTTTGATTCAAATATTCAACCAATCACAAAGACAAAGGCTCATTTTGGTCCCTCCTTTGTCAAACAAATTCTGACCCAGGAATAGTTATTGATTTTAAATAGCAGGAAATAACAAAAGTACTTAAAATTAGAATGGTCCCTTTCTCCATCCTTAGAGATACTTAGGACAAGGAATTAGTTACTAAAGGTGTTCCTAAAGTTCAAGTTTTTGAAGGTGAAAGCGATTTTGTAGAAAGAAGATTGAATTTGAAGCCGATGTCAATCAATTTCATATTTGGTGTTTGGAATCGATTGTGAAAGCGATTTTGTAGAAAGAAGGTTCAAATAATCAATTTCATATTTGGTGTTTGGAATCGATTGTGAAAGCGATTTTGTAGAAAGAAGGTTGAATTTGAAGCCGATGTCAATCAATTTCATATTTGGTGTTTGGAATCAATTAGCAAAGAGTTTTATCTGTATCGCTCCTCTAAAATAACAACACCAATTTTAATTTAATGTTTAAAATTGATTTAAAAAAGTCCCACCCGTATATGCTCCTCTGGAGTAACTGTTATTGCTGCTCTGGCTTACCATGCAAAATTTAAGAGTTTTAAGATTGTGTGAACCTGAATCTCAGGTAGGTAGACGCTAGACGTAGATGTTGTAGTCTGCAAATCAGAATCATTGCAATTTGATCTTTTTGATCATTGAAACGTTAACATTACGGCACCTCAGCAGTTGAGTCCCACTGTTAGAGTTTCCAAAATCATTACCGAAGTTGCAGCATCTCGAAAATATTACAATGAAAAATACTCGTCTAACGAAGATGCCAGATTCGTTGTTGGATTTGACAAATCACCAACACATCGTTTTGGTTGGGTGTGAAAATTTAAAGAGGCTTCCAGATTCTTTGGGGAAGATAACATCTCTCGGATCTCTCCTTTATGATCTATCTTGGTATCTGTTAGATCTGTTATGTCTATATCTCTTTCCGTTTTTTTATTTCAGTTGGTGTTGGAGATGTCTTGTGTCTTGGCTATCTGCTCTGTAGACTCTTTCTATGAGTTACATGTTCTATGCTTTTATAATTTGTATAAATGTTCTATTATACAACCTCAATATAATACAATACAACTTTTCTTTCTGGAAAAAAACATCGCTGGGATCTATCAATCTTAAACTGTGCAAAAGTTTGGAGATGCTTCTTAGTTTTCGGGAAATTTAACATTTTTCTATGTTATCAATCTCAGTGGATGCGAAAGTTTGAATTTGAAGAATGGTTGTAGTTTGAACATTTCCTTTCTTTCTAACTAATCAATTTATTTCATAAATTGTTTTTACCCCATTTTAAGCCTAGTAGACATTAAAATAATTTCTATCTTCCTTTTTCGTAAATTAAATACTTAGATCTCTTAAGTTGTCTACCAAAATTAAACGTAATCAGTTTTTAAGAAAATTAAATTTGTTCGATAGCAGCTTATCCCATTGCTAATGGCCTCAATCATTTTCTTCTATCTAGAATATCCCTTCGTTGACAACGTCGCCTCAAAGTTTCTTCATCGAATTCCTAAAGTTCCCAATAATTCTCGTCCTTTTTATCACTGCTATGGAACGATTTCAGAGTCCTCCAATCTCTAATGTCATTGTAATTGTTACGTTATTAGTTGATAGGTCACTATTATATTAACGTTGGGGTGATCAATATTTAACGTGTAGTTTAATGAGGAGGAGGAGTTGTTCGAAAAGTTATGGAAATTCTGTTAATATTTAAAAAAAATCTGGCAAGGATTTTTGTAAATCCAAGTTATAGTTATTAAACTTCAAAATTTTAGGTGTCTTACACGTTTTTGATGGCGCTGAATCCATTTCCACCATCAAAAACACGATTCAAACACTACCTCTACAAGATTTTTTGAAATTTTTTTTACCCGAATTCCGGCCACTTTTCGTCATCCGGGCAATTCCTCCACCTCGTTAGACGACTCCAATATTTAATGCCGTTAGTTTCCACCCTTAGAGTGAGTAAATAAACTATTCTACTAATTAAGTATATTAATATTGGGGTGATCAATATTTAATGTCGTTAGTTTCCACCTTTTGAGCGAGTAAATCAGAAATAAACAATTTTACTAATTAAGAAGAAAATTAACTATTATTTTTCTTTAGTCATCATTCTTATTATTAAGAGTATGTGCTATTATTGAGTGTGTTTAATGGTTAAGAGCATGTGTTATTATTGAGTGGTTACACATTCAAAATCACAGGAGGTAGAGTATGCTTTCGTAAGCGCGCGAGTGGGTCCTTGTCCTACAAACAAGGAGGTCTCATACACCAATGCGGTGTCTAACTTAACCATGACCTTAAAATTAGATAATAATAATTATTATTATTATCCTCCTTCATAAAATAGTATTACTCTACATCGAAAATTATTACTATCCATTTAAATTTACAAATTGGTTATTAAATAGTGTATTTTTTCCAATAATTAATTAGTGGTGTTTAAAACAATTCAAAATGATTTTATTGTCATGATGGAATTGTCAATTGGTTGAAAGTAAATAATGCCTTATTTTACATTTTAAAAAGTTATTTAATTTTGTTTAGATAGTTATATAATTTTTTCAACATATATATATATATATATATTCAGAACGAAAAAGCATAATTGTATTATATTGAGACAATATAAAGATGACAGATAGTACACAATAAGCTTTTAAAAGCTGGAGCTCTCAGAAACTAAAAAAGACAAAATTGGATACTATATGCATCCTGAAATAAAGTTTTGGCGCTGACACACAATATACCAAACACAAGACTTCTTGTACAGCACATGAAATTTCCTGGATTATAAACTGATTGCCGAGATAGATCAACCATTTATACACCATACATATACAGGGATATATATCAAAAAATAAAAAAAACAGAGCATACCTGGAGATTTTCAAAAAGAGTAATTAAAATCCCAGGAAGGAGAAATCTTAAACGGAAAAAGATTCCCGGCAATATTACCTTCATAATCCAGTTACATGTTATATATATATATAAACATGTTAGTTTCATTTTCTTGCAAAATGTTGAAGTTTACTTCTTAAGATTGTCTTGCATACCATGCATTCTAACTACTGATAATATAATTATATGTAGTAACATGAAACAATAGTCACTCCACTTTATTCTTTGACTAATAAGGGTTGGGTTTATAACCCTATCAACGAACTCCTAAATAAGCTTTCAAATGGCAACCTTCATTGAAATTTTGTGTGCTAATCCTTAAATATCCATCAATGATCATGGTGGGACCAAACCCCCATGCTTGGACAGACGACATCCATCGATGATGATGATGGTGGGACTAGGCCACTGTTCCTCCACAAAAGTTCAATGTGTTAACGCATATTGGATGTACACTGAATTATCTGGGAAAATTGATGGGATCTAATGTAACATGTCAAGATATCATAGAGAGAGTACTAATGGCGCAGAAAGTTATTCCATTAATACAAGCTTATCCCTACAGAGAACGTTAATACTAGCATTTTTTGTGTTAAATAGCTCTAGCATCAGTCTATGCCAATGTGAATCCCAAAAAAATAAATTCCGGAAAGCAAACAAGTATGAGCACGCTCTATTGCTTCAAGACACAATAAGCTCGGGTTTCCATAGTCTATAGGTATGTTTTATTATTTACCCAAGCTTTTTATATCAAAAAGGAATGCTTCGCTTAAGGTTTTGCAAGTGAACGACATAGAAATATCTAAGGTATCTATAGAATGAACACGCAAATTTGAAATATTTACATTGCCATTGTCAAAGTTGGAACTATTCAACATCTAGGACTTCAATTTTTGTGCTTTCTTCGAACCCTTTAAAGGCACAAATTGATATAAGTGTATGTCAACACAATGAATGTCGCTGACCACCCCACATGTGAGAGTTTAATTGGAGGGAGCCAGACTAAAATGAGGCTCTGAAATTGGTTGGGATTAATAGTCGTTGCCCAACCCAACAATGTTTCTCTGAGATGTGGAATCTTTTTCAAAAATTCATATGCGCCTTACTAATGTCTATGAGCAATTGTCATCTACTTAGTCTTATCAAGAAGCAATTTAGCTCCACTCAAAGAAACGACCGATGATGCATGCATTGGAGAGTTTGACAAACCTTATGTGCATGCATTTAGCGTAGGCTCGGTTAGTGACAAGATGACCTTCTCAAATCTTCTATTCTTTCAATGTGTCTTTACACCTTTAAAAACAATTGCTAACTTTTATTATTTATTTAATAATTATTTTAAACCACCCAACAAGATGACCTTCTCAAATCTTCTATTCTTTCAATGTGCCCTTACACCTTTAAAAACAATGCCATAGTCTAACTAGTCGGAGGAATTACCTGGAAAGTTATAGAAATTCCGGTCATATTTAGAGAAAATCCGGCAAGTATTTTTATAAATCCAAGTTAAAACTTCAAAATTTTAGGTGTCTTAGACGTTTTTGATGGTGCAGAATCAATTTCCACCATCAAAAACACGATTCAAACACTGCCTCTACAAGATTTTTTGAAATTTTCTTGCCCGGATTCCAGCCACTTTTGGTCATCCGGGCAATTCCTCCGCCTCAGTAGATGACTCCAAAAACAATGGCTAACTTTTATTATTTATTTAATAATTATTTTAAACCACCCGACAAAATGATCTTTTTCAAATCTTCTATTCTTTCGATATACATTTATACCTTTAAAAACCATGGCTAACTTTTATTATTTAAAAAAACAAAAAAACAAAGAAACATAATAAAACAAACTCATAAACTTGTATTGTATTATATAAATAATTATAAAAATATTAATTATTATGTAATTTCTGCTGACTCATCCCACCATTCAAGTTTGAGCACAAACATATCTCCAAAGGATAAAAGTGTCCTAAGCCGTGAATAGGAAGCTTTATAAATGGTGAGTGGAAAGAAGGCTTTAATCCCATTTCCTTTTATTTTATTTTTTTAACATTTAAATTAATTAAAAAAAAAAAAAAAAAATAAATATAATAATTATTTAGTTTGTTTAATTTTTTTATTATATAATTTTAATTTTTGTTTAATATTTTAAATTTATATTAAAGTAAAAATTTAATAAATTATTTGAAAGTTTTGCAAAAGTAATGAATTTTTTAGTATTTTGATAATTTGAAGACGTAAATTTTGGAAGGTTTTATTTTTTTATTTTATTTAGCCAAATGAGGCTAAACATGGTTTGTTGGAAAGTTAAAATTATGGAAAACAATTTGGAAGCTTTAATTCAAACAAATTTGAGGATTTAATATGCCAAAACATTAGCAGAAGATGGAGTTACGAATTTGTAACAAAAAAAATCATTTCCTGAGCTTTGTTTTTGGAACTTGATTGACTCAAGTTTTTGTTGTTGCAAATTCATTCGAATACTATTTTCTTGAGTCAAAAAAATCCTTACAGAGATCATTGGGAAACACACATTTCATTTTATTTTATATATTTAATTAGATTTTAGTTTGAGAACTAGTTTTCCCAATTTTGATATTATGATTTTCATGTGCAAATCTATTTGGTTTTTTATTGTATTTTTTTATAGCATTTTTGGAGAAAATTTGTTGGAGAGATGACATAAAGGATTTGTGGCAATAGGATTGAACCCGCAAAGGAGAAAAATAGGATTTGCAACTCCAAATTTGATGGATCAGAATTGTTTGCAACAACTCTCCATTTTTTAATACATTTTTTGTAAATTATAAATATTAGTTTGGAGAATGAGGAAATAGTTCTTCTTTGCTGCAAGTTCGAGAATTTGAGCACTTTTGCCAGGAGAATTTTAGCTATAAGTGAAGAGGAAAACTCATATTTGAGTTATTTGAGGATTTTCTTTTCAAAATTCAGTCTTTGTATTTGAAGCAAAGCTTGCACTATTGCACATATTTTCTCTAGTGGTAGAACTCATGATTTTGGAAAAATTGTTGGAGATTCATTGAGAAACAAAGCAAGGAAACCAGGTTTATTAATTTGTTTGCAAAAGCTTTTATTTGTTAACGCAAATTTCATTCATTTAATGACATATTTGTACCAAATATTTTATATTTAGCACTTTTATTGATATGAGAATGATTGTCCATTTGATCAGCTATATGATCTTGTGGTTGCATTGATTTGTTATTGATTTCCAATTTGCTCTTGTACTTAATAAATTTTCAGAGTAACTATTTACTCATAAATTTCTATCTAAAATCGATTTAATTGCCATTGGAATTAAGTGAACTATTTCCTAGTTTTGATGGCTAATCATTCATTGATTTAAATATTGAACATAGCATGTTTTGTAAGAATAATATCAATTGTTTGATCTATTTCAATGGTTTGATATTCATAAAAAAATGCATGTTAAAGCCTCTCTTTTTTTAACCATTTTTCCTTTGATTTGAATAAGATCTATAATTGCTTCAAATCGTGATATAATAGATTAGATTTTCTTCTGTCGCTTGTATCTTAGAGTAGTTTTGCATTTATAATTAACACATTGCATTTTTAGAAGTCTCCTCACACAGGAACAGCTTTAGGTGTGGCTTAGTTGAGCTCTCAATTCAGCGTAAGAACTATTTTCTTGCAAGTATATTTCAAGAGGGTAGGTTCGATTTCCTCTTCTTGTTTATAGTTAATTAGAGACATCACAAGTCAACAGGAAGGGTGAGGGGTAATTGGACCCAATAGAACCAATCAGAGTCATCATTACAAATGGATAAGAGTCTAATTTAGGACTCTGACCGGGTGGTCTTCCCAAAAGTTGATGAAGTCATTTTTAATGATTTTTATTTACTGATAATTCCCTGAACATGAGTTATTTCTTTTCTAAATTAATGCTCTCCTTAGTTTTAATTCAATAAAAAATGATGATTTTCGGCATATGTGAATTTAATTAGAGTTGTAATTTCTTCACTTTTTAATTTTAATCATAAGAAGGGATTACTTATTTTAAGCCTGGAATTTGGAGAAAATCAAGACCCTTAAGATAAATCATAACCAAATTTTTCAAAGGTAAAAGTTCATATGCTTAAGCTCATCTTTTATTAGTTTCCATTATGTTTGTAGTCTCAGTTTTTATTTTAGTTTTAGTTGATCTAAAGTTTTGTCTTTGAATGTCTTCAAGAATCCCTTTGATGATTTTGCACCCCTGTTTGCTGACATATGAAAGTCATTCTCCTCATTTTTCTTGTTTTTTCTTCAGGAAAAGCAGTTATGATGTTGATCAAATTGAAAATAAGCTAAATTAGGAAGTCTCCAAACCTCTATTTTGATTTCATTTAAATTTCCATAAGACTTATTTTTATTGGAAAATCGTTAAGATAATTTCATGCAGGCTTAATTTTAAAACAAAAAAAATTGCAAGAGGAGGGACATCCTATGTAACTTTATTTTCTCTCATAATGTTGCGAGATATAATTCATCAAAAACTCAATTTAAGAAAAACATATATTCTTGCCTAATATTTGTTCTTTCGTTGAGATGTTTTTATAAATCGTCTTGTCGAAGTTTTCTTTCAATTTTGGTTTTTCATTCAACTTTTTCTTCTAGTTAGATTTTCCTTTCTTCTTTTGCAATTTTGAAGTGTGTCGATTTCACTTTTGTTTTGAATGGGTTTTTGGTGATATTACCAAGATTTATATGGAAGATTTTTTCTTGAACTTGTAGGTCTTTTTAGTTTTTTCTCTCCTTGGTTTATATGATGGAATACATGATTATTGGTCAATCGGTTTATGCTTTGTTATCTATAAATAGAATTTTATCTTTAAGGGATATTTCAACATAAATGATGTCATTATGGTGACTTTCGACTTTCCTAACCAGTCAAGTCTCTGATTTCGTAAAACATCTCATGGTTATGACACAATATGCTTAAATATTTCCATCCTTATTCATTGAACTATTTCTTAACCCCAATTCTAAGAAAGCAATATATATATATCAACAACTACTTTAGGTAATTAATTTTTGGGAAGAAAGACTAGCAAAGCAAAGATTAGATACCTAAAACTTTTTACCTCGTCCCTTGTTTTTACGGAGTTGACTTGTATCCCCATCAATTAAGTAATCTTTTGGAGATTAACAATAACCATAGTTGAATCTTCAAAAACAAAATAGTTAACTAGAGGATAGGAGGCCTCATCACGAGACGACTTACCTTGATCATAGGCCTTAACATAGTGACATTGCCTCTATTGGTCGCTAAGCTAGGGTAATGGCTTTCGACCGCAAGGTTGAAGGACAAGAGATCTCATCATGAGCTCACTTGTTCAATTTGTTAGTTTTCATGAATGGCACTATCATAAGTTGGTTACTAAGTCAAGACCGTCATCTTCAGTTAACATCCAAATAAGTTTTTGAAATGATCTTATAACTATGTATTTATTTCTAATAGATGGTACACTGACATCTAAAAGGGTTAAAAGAAATCCTTGTCGAGGCTATATATGCTTGCTAGCAGCAGTGGTCATGCTTATGGTATAAAAGTTAATTTAATATTGCTTTTACTTGATTACCTTACTTTCTCGAAACTTATTGTCTACGAAGTTTATTGTTGCATATACAAATTTTACTAGAACACATGATTCGTGAGGTAATAGTTTAATAAATTCATGGATGATGATGAATATGATTTTTTTTGTTAACTCTACATGTCAGGGACAAAGTTGTTAGGATATTTGAGATTGACATTTTGTATCATTTAATCATCATTCCTTCATTTCTACAGGTTTCATAATAGAGATAATTGCTTCTTCCCTATGTGTCACCATTGTTGTGGAAAAACAACAACCCTCATTTTTACATTATTATCGTCATAATAATAATAGGGACCCTCTATGTAAATTTTGGTCATATAGCTCATTTCATGCTTTGATTTTGTTAATTTAGCATATTTTCATTTTTCTCGGTTTTCCCCTTTCATTACTTCATTGTGAACAATTTTTCGTCAGCTTCCTAATGACTCTAATTTTGTTGAGTTTGGACTTATGGTTTGAAAATAGCGCTCATTCAAAGTTTGAGTTATTTTAACCACCAATACTTTAATATATACCAAATGTATATTACTTTTATTTTGTAAATTTAATTAGTTTAAATAATGTAAATATAATGGTTTGATTAACTTTAATTAATTAGTTTATTTAATTTAATTAATTTATAAATATATTATTAAATTAATCTAGATTAATTAAGTTAATTGTTAATTTATTTAAATTAATTGTAAATAATATTATTTATTAATTTTTAATTATTTATTTAATAATATTTAAAACCGATTGGATTAGATATATATGTTAATTATATAACCAAAAAAGACAAAAACCATATAATAAAAAAATTATTTTATTATATGAAATAATAGTAAAAACATTAATTATTATATAATCTCGCTTGAGTCACTGTCGCGATTCAAGTTCGAGCACAAATTTATCTCCTAGGGTGGAGAATTCAGAATGACTTAAAAAGTGTCATAAGGCGTGAGTGAGAGAAGCTTTAAGAATAGGTAAAGTGGAAAGAGCCATGAGCAGGTCCCACTTGCACGTGATCCTCCTCCCATTTTCTTATTAAAACCTTTTTCTTTATTAGCACACTAATATATATATGAGGCGATAACATTCTCACTCTATGTGTTTTCGTGGACGTTAATCACCACCATAATCATCATTTATTCCCATTTTTTATTTTTTATTTTTTAACATTTAATTTAATTTTAAATCTTTTATTTTTTTATTGTTTAGTTTAATTTTATAGTATGTAATTTTAATTTTGTTTAATATTTAAAATTAATTCATTTTAAAGTCAAAAATTAATGTCCACTTCGGGTAGTTCAATTGGCAATGGACGTGAAAATGAAGTTTCACCGAACGGGAGGTCTTGGGTTCAAATCTTGTGTTATCTCTGTGATCGGGGTGAAAAGTTGGACATGATGAAGATGTTGTCCTACCAAGCTTACAAAAAAAAAAGGTCAAAAATTAATAAATTGCTTTGAAGTTTCACGAAAACAATGAATTTCTAGCACTTTGACAATTTGAGGACACAAACTTTGAAGGGCTTTATTTTGAGTTTTACTCAATCAAATGAGGCTCAAGATGGCTCATTGGAAAGATAAAATCATGGAGAACAATCTAGAAGCACTAAAACAAGCAAAAATAAGGATTTAATATGCAAAAAAGTTAGCAGAATATGGTGTTATGAATTTGTAACAAAAAAAATCATTTCTTGAGCTTTGTTTTTGGAACTTGATTGGTTAAAGATTTTGTTGTTGCAAATTCATTCAAACACTGCCTTCTTGGGTCAAATAAATCCTTACAGGGATCATAGGGAAGCACATATTTTATTTTATTTTATTGATTTAATTAGATTTTAGTTTGAGAGTTTGCTTTTCTAATTTTGGTATTATGATTTTCATGTGAAAATCTAATTGGTTTTTTATTGTATTTTTTGACAACATTTTTGGAGAAAAGTTGATAGAGACATGAAGAAAAGGAATTGGGGAAATAGGATTGAACCAACAAAGGAGAAAAAGAGGATTTGCAGCTCCAAATTTGATGGATCTAAACTATTTGCAACAACTCTCTGCTTTTGGATTCGTTTTTGTAAATTATAAATATTAGTCTAGATAATGAGGAAAGGGTTCCTCTTTGCTTCAAGTTAGATACTTTGAGCACTTTTGCAAGGATAATTTTTGTTCTAGGTGAAGAGGAAAATTCAGATCTGAAATATTTGGGGATTTTTTTTTCAAAATATAGTCTTTGTATTTGACGCAGAGCTTACGCTATTGCAACTATTTTCTCTAGTGGTAGAACTCATGATTTTCGAAAGATTGTTGGAGATCCACTGAGAAATAGAGCAAAGAGACCAAGTTTATTAATTTGTATGCAAATACTTTTATTTGTTAATGCAAATTTCATTTATTTAATGACATATTTGGACCAATTATTTCATATTTAGTACTTTTGTTGATATGAAAATAATGGTTTATTTGATCACATATATGATCTTGTGGTTGCATTGATCTATTATTGATTTTCAATTTTGTCTCGCGCTTGATTAAATTTCTGAGTAACTATTTACTCATAAATTTTCTATCTAAAATCAATTCAATTGCCATTGGAATTAAGTGAACTATTTCCTAGTTTTGATGGTTAATCATTCATTGTTTTAAATATCTGAATAGAGCATGTTTTCTAAGAATAATATTAGTTATTTAAACTATTTCGATGGCTTGATATTCATAAAAAAGAAGCATGTTAAATCCTCATTCTTTTAAATAATTTTTCTTTTGATTTGAATCAAATCTATATCTGATTATAATCGATATATGATAAATTAGATTTTATTTGTCATTTGCATCTTAAGGTAGTTTTGCATTTAGAATTAACTCATTGAATTTTTAGAAGTCTCCTCATGCAGGAGGAGCTTTAGGTGTGGCTTATTGAGCCCTCAATTTAGTTTAAGAACTGCTTTTTTGCAGGCATGTAGCAAGAGGGTAGGTTCGATTCCCTCTTCTTGTTCATAGTTAATTAAAGACATCACAAGTCAGCAAGAAGGGTGAGGGGGTAACTAGACCCAATAGAACCAGTTGGAGCCGTCATTACCAATAGATAAGAGTCTGAGTTGGGATTATGACTCTTCCTTGATGGATTAGCTCCTTGACCAAGTATTTCAATGTTTAATGGTCGAGTATAAAATACAAAAGGGTTTTCCAACAATTAATGTTTGAACTTTTGCAAATAAAAAATCATTTCATGTGCTTCCCATTTTATAGTCGAATAGTTTCTCAAATATGAGAATGAAATACATGTAGATACCACATATTTATCACAACGTTGGTGGAGTATTTCAAGCTCTCTAAAACCCAAGCAAGGGGAATCATAGAATCCCTAACCACCGTGAAAGATACTCAATGAGAAAGCATCAACGCGAACAAGTCCTCCTTGACATCAATAACAAGTTTTTGTTACACAATCTCATGAGACTAGCATGATTGTCTTCCTTAAGGTTTGTGAACATTGGCCATATTTCGTCACACGGGTATATAGCAATACAACTCTAGTTCTAGCCTCCAAATCTACATGTCCATCCTAAAGTTTCAATGTTGAAACCCTAGGTATTCCACTCTTACATAATTATAAGCAACAAGACCTCCATGGCAAGAATACAACAACTTCATGAAGTTTCCTTAGCTTTACGTCCCATAAGAGCAAAGCCCTGAAAACATTCAAGGCATTAGCTCCACTCTCTAATTCTTTTACTAGGATAGAAACCTTGGTGCTAGAGTAATAACCACATGAACCATCATCATCCTCAATGGCATGTTCATTTCTAGGGTTTTATTGTATATCAAAAACACTAGTCATCACACTAGCAAACCTTATCATCATATAAGAGTAATCTATCTAATAAAAGTTCAAGATTTATTGTTTTCCCCTTATCTTCTCTAAGGTTTCTTCATGAACCTAACATCTCCAAGAGAAGTACAAAGAAGAGGATGTGTCCATACAAGCAACCAACAAGGCAACTCCACAAGCAACACTTTACAATTCAGGAATGTGCATTTCAAACTAGGATTTATCCAACCCCCAAAGATAAATTTAGTATACCAAGGGGGGACAGTGTGGGGTACAAGGGGAGGTACCCAAGGGAATAATGTAATAATGGGATGTGCAATAGTTAATAAATAAATTGGTTAACCCGCATCATGTAATGGACCACAAGTAGTTAGCAATAATGTGATAAACTCGTGGTATTAGATGGATGGTATTGAGAGAACCATGGTAATGACCCATGGTATTGTATGTATGAATCCTATATAGAGGCTAGAGACTCCCCATTGATAGATTTCAAGGAATATTGTATGGACAAGCATATGGCTTGTGGAGTGTTCTCCTTCATTAAGGAGTGTTTTATGGTGTTACCCTACCTTAAGGGTTTTGATATTAATAAAGAAAAGTTTATCTATTTATCTATTGTTATTTATGGGTATATTTTATTTATCGTATATGTGTAGGTCAGATCTATTAAAAGTGGTATCAAAGCACTTTCTTGGCCAAGCGAAGAAATATATTTTTTTTAATTTTTTGTAAGAAGTTTTTGGGGCAGCGAGTTTGTAAATCAGATCTGAAACTTCTAGTGCAAAACTTATACAAACAAATTACATATATGGATTCTTTGCAAAAAAAATACCCAAATTAACCAAAAAAAAAAAAATGGCTGAATCGGAGTCCGGACGAGGGCGATATCGATGATTTAAAAATCAGCTGTGTTGCAGAAATTTTTTGACGAAAATTTGTGGACGGCGGATCTTCAACTAATTTTTGCAGTTTTTGGTGGGGAATTTTGAAAAACTAATTGCATATCTGGGATCCTCTTGAAAAATTACCCAAACTAAAAGAAAGAAAAAAAATCGGTCAAATCGGAGTCCGGATGAGGGAGAGATCGCTAATTTAAGATTAGCTTCTTTTTCAGAATTTTTTGTGATGGCAGGACAGTGCGGCGCAAATCTAAAATTCCAAAGTTCCTACATCAAGATTTCTATCACATGAGAAGATGCAAAATGGTTGTTCCATTTCCAAAAATAGGTCATAATAAGGATTCTGAACAATATTGACCAAACTGTAACCATTTTAAGTTTTTGCCAAGTGATTTTTTTTCAGAACCCTCTTCTTGGCTTCTAACAAGTTGTTTTTTACAGAAAAAAATGATGCGCCGACTATTGTAAATTTTATAGAATCTCAGAAGTGTGACTTCCCCTGGTGTTGGAAGGACAAAATAGGGTATTATTTGAAAGATGAGGCTGTTATATGGTGGAAATCACTTGACAGTGAGATTCTGAAGTTATGTCATGCTGATGAAATTGAAAAACTATTTTTGGACAAACGATCTCATACTGGAAAGAAGGAAAGCAAAAAACCTAGCAAGGATTTTATTTTTTCAGGAAAAGAGGATGACCCCACTATTGAAGAATTCATAAAATGGGCAAAGTGAGAAGTTGGGCAATTTTGGCGACCTTTGGCATGGTTTAAGTTTAGAGGTGAGGCTGTCATATGGAAATCACCTGACTGCCAGAAGCATTTAAGCCTTACTGATGAAGAGCTTGAAAAAGTTCTTTTAGACAAATGGTCTCATGCTAGAAAACAAGAGAATGAGACATGTAAGGGGTTATTTTATGATGGTATCTCCTTATTGCAAGTTTATGGATGTATTTAGAAAGAGAAAATAATTGTGTATATCAATCCTGGTTGCAAATATAATTTTATTAATGTTCATTTGGCTACAAGATTACAAGTCCCAACGAAACAAATGGAGCACACACAGATTAATAATGAGCAGGTGCAAGTTTATAAAGATTTGAAGATTTCTATGGATAAGTATGTATTGCATTCTGATTTTTATGCTTAAGATATGGCTAATGTGGATATTTTTTTGGGATACCCTTGGATGAAATCTGTTGATACTATCAATATTAATGTGCAGAAGAAATTCCTGAAGCTCTGGTATAAAAAGAAGAAAATTACATTACAGGATATTTCCATCAATAAACAGGTAGAGTCCAAGGAGGTTGAAGCAGAAGATGTTGCAGGTACTAACAAATCAGATGAGAAATCTATGGTTGAAGTAATACTGGAAGATAAGCAACAATCGCAGGCGCCACAATAGGTACCAGATACCAATGAAGCTCCATTAGGTGGTGAATTAAAAAAAGATACACCATTGGTTAAAACTTCAACATATCACTGCCCACATCACCTAGCAAGCAAACAACCAACAAGATGGCAACAAATTAGCCATAAGGAGAACACTCCACAAGCAATATGCTTGTCCATACAATATTCCTTGACATCTCTTAATGGGGAGTCTCTAGCCTCTATATAGGATTCATACATACAATACCATGGGTCATTACCATGGTTCTCTCAATACCATCCATCTAATACCACTTGCATGATGTGGGTTAACCACTTTATTTATTAACTATGGCCCATCCCATTATTACATTATTCCCTTGGGTACCTCCCTCTGTACCTCATACTATCCTCCCTAGGTATACTACATTCCACCCCCCTTAAATATGTTTCGTCCTTGAAACATAAGAACACATAAATAAGATCTACTCAAAAGAGTAGTCCACTGGTACCACCATGCATGTGCATCTAGCCATCCCAGAGACAAGTGATTACTCGATCTAGCTGGTGCCTCACTTGCTTGAGATGGGAGTTGATCTTGACGGTTCCTCCATGTTGATGTGGTGTGGTTGGATCTTTGCACTGCTCTATCTGTCGTGTGTGGGTTGTTGTCCTTGTGGATAATTTCTTGGAATATTTTTTAACTAAGCTTAGAATGGATGATTGCAAAATTGGATTCCAACTCTTTGTTACTCCTTGGTCAAAATTAAAAATATTACCTTCTCTCAAAAGTCTCCTTTGTTTGTCAAAGCCACGCCTTTCAATGAAGATTGCATAGTTCGGTCATCATCATGCACTTGTATACTATTTTCAATGACCCTACATTCCCTCCAAGTCTGTTGGCTTGTTCGGGATCTTTTTGTAGAGATAGCTAGTTCTATTGTTATCATGCACTATAGAAGTGTTTTTCAACAAGACTGTGCACAGCAATATAGCACAACTCCAATTGGCTATAAAAGGAAGAGACCTTCAATGCATGGGGAGGGGACCTTCTAGATTTTGGAGTCTTTTTTACATCTTTTAGCCATTTTTGTCAATGAAACATTGTGGATATCCATTGAGCATCAAAGTGGGGGATATCATTACATAATATCATGAACTCCCTTGATCTCATGGTTCTATAGCCTTGGCATAGTCACAAGCCATTATTAAAGAATTGTTCTCTATTGCGTGAAGACCATGTTAGATTTTTGTTACAACAATGTTAATCATTAAGGCAAGGATATCCTTGCTCCTATCGATTGCACTTGTAAGGGCTTGTTTCCCTAGCAATCCCTCCAACGAAACTGCAATAATATGTCTCGATGACAAGGGACTTTGTGACTATGAAAATGCATTGGGATATTTGCTACAAACAACCTCCTTTTGCATTGATTTTTCCTTATTATTGTTAATATTATTAGAGAATTATCTTTAAATTTCTTTGGTCGTTATTTGTTGAAGACTCTCATTGGTGGTTGTGCTTTAAGCTAATTTGTAAAAACCTACTTCAATCATAGAATGACCTCTTATTAAATAAAGCTTCATCACAATTTGACCAACCTTTCCTTACAAGAATTGAAAAAGCCTTTCATAATATGTTATCAAAGGATTAAGACCAACAAAATATAAAGTTTATTGTGTTATTTTTTTTGGAAAGTCAAATGTTCGACTTCTTCCAATTTTGCATTATTGGAAATTGGTTAAACAATATTTGTTGAAACTATAATTTTTTATTTGTGAAATTAATATTTTCAGCATAGAAATGAATTCATCACTCTTGAATAACCCTAGTGCAACCAAATTGTGTAACACTCACACCTAATATGTATGACCTCATCATATTTTTTCTAAAATGTAGTTTTCCCCTCTTTTTATTCTAATTATAAGCAGGGACATCCATAAAAGAATCATTTCATAAAGCAATACATTAATCTCTTTTTAAATTAAAGAAAGAAATAAAAGGACATATCTACCCGAAATTTAGTTCATCACTTTACATCTTTAATAACCAACCTAGATCCATTTTAACCTCGGATCTATCAATCGTCGAGAGGGATCAAATCTCTCAAGGTGCAAACATCTTTTTTGAGTGCAAAACTTGCAGAAAGTTTTGCACCTCAAAGAATTTGATCCCTCTTGGCGCTTGATAGATCCAGGGTTAAGATGAATCTAGGTTGGTTTTAGTAGTGCGTGGTCATACATAATTTGTTGAACATCTAATTATTCTAATCATTTTAAATATGTTAAATATTTCTAATATTAATTTGGTCAATTTAATTTTAAATTTGTTTAGTTACCTCAAATTGTTGAGATGAGAGAGTGTTAGTAACTTGAATGATGAAATAAAAATTTTGAATGTAAAGTGAGAATGTAACAATGTTGAATGATAGAAAATGTGAATAATAAGAATGTAGTCAATTACAAACAATCTTCATTGTGATCAATCTCAAATTATTTTCTTCTATTGTTCTTATTGTTACATCTATTAGTTTTTTCATCTTTCTTATTAGCATTAGTTCTTATTGGCCACCTTTCTCTCTCTGTCTTTCTTCGTCCCTCCCTCTCTCACCCCCTCCAACTCCATCTTTCTCTCTCAAATCCTCTCTCTCCCTCTCTCCTACCTCCCTCTGTCTCGCCACCCTCCAACACTGTCACTATCTTCCTTCCTCTCTCCTTCTCTCTCCCGCCCCCCTTCTCTCTCTCTCTCTCTTCCCCTTCATTTCCTATCTCCATTCTCCTTTTCTCTTTATTCCCTCATCTCCTCTCTCCTTCATTCCGTCTTCATCTCTCCCTTGTCACCCCCTCTCTCTCCACCTTTATCTCTCAATGTCTTTGTTCTTACCTCTCTCTTTCCTCCAAATCCATGTCTCTCCCTCCCTCTCTCCTTCTCTCTCCCCCTCCTCTCTCTCTTCCTTCCTCTCTCTCCCTCTCTCCCCCACTCTATTCCCCACCCCTTTCTTTGCGTTTCTCTCTTAAATTCAATTTCATTGTACTGCATTTAAGAAAATATCTAAATTAAAATTTAACAAAAAAAAAAATTGGTTGTAAAATATTAAACTTATATTTTGGATCAATCATGTCCAAGAAAATATAATAATAAAAAACTTCAAAGAATCATGCACTATCTTTCCATTGTTGTTAGTCACTTTTCTCTCTCTTCGCTTGGATATTTTGTTAAGATGCATCTATCCCAATTCTAATTTTTAATTTTATTAGAACCTCAATTTAATCTCAATGGAAATATTTTTAGTATTTGTGAGGATGGAGGGATGGAGGGTTTAAATATATCTCAAAAGTAATTATAACTTTTTTGCTTTTAGATTTAATTAAAAAATATCATAAAATTAAATAAAAATAAAAATATTTATAAAATATTTTGATTGTGAAATAAGTTATGGTTTTTGGGCATGTGGTATTGATAAGTCATGGTATTAGCCCACGGTATGATATTGTAACAGAATAATTAATAATTAAAAGCTTAGATCCATAACATAATAATCAAAAGCTTAAATCCATAACATAATAATCAAAAGCATAGATGTACTATGATATTGATAAACCATGGTATTAGCCCATGGTATTATGATTTTCTTTTCTTTTATAACAAATTAAATTTTATTATTTTTATTACTTTTCAAACTAGTTTATTGCACTAAGAAATACCAAAGGGAACATGGAAAATTGTGTTGTTTTTTAAGTTATTATTATTATTATTAATTATAATATAAGCCACATTAAAAATGTTGACATACAATATTTCTTACATTACATCTAATGCCTACCCATCTACCTTATACTAGATTGTAGAGGGCTTCTCAACGCATTAAAAAAAAAAAAAAAAAAAAAAAAAAAAAAAAAAAAAAAATACCATTAACAATATTAAATCTTTCAAAACATGATAAAACATATAGCACCCACAAAGTGTATATAACTTCTACCCATAGTTTTAGCCTCCCAAGAATTGAACATTAACAACAAAGGTGAATGTCAATAGTAACAAATCTACGAGAATAGTTTTTGAAAAAAAATATTGTAATACAATAAAATAATCTTACACTATCCCATAAAGTCTCCTTCCCTCTTCAACAAACTAAATTGTAAATCAATGTTATATGTTAACCTATATAGTTATCAAGGAGAAGAAGAGAATATAAATAGTGTTCAAAAACCAACTTTTATAATATGGACATTGAGATCTAAAACAATATGATTAGTGGTTGTGATAATCTTGAGAGGGATTACAAAGATAGTTGGGTGCTCTTTTTTGTGATATTTAGCAACTAATGGTTAGTTTCAGTAAAACCAAGATTATGATTTTCAGTGACAGAAGACCCTCTTGAACTTATATTTCTTTCTTATTGAGATTGCCAACCCCTACACATACCCTCTTGAACTTATATTTCTTTCTTATTGAGATTGCCAACCCCTACACATATTTGGGAGTGCAGTTCTCAAGACCGTGTTTCAGTTTGTAATAGGCCTTCCAACCTCATGTTAACAAGAGCTACAAATCCCTAGCCCTTCTAGAGATACAATGCTTTTGTGATCAATTCCAAGACATCTCAACCAAGTTGTACTCATGGACTCTCTTATCCAACCTATTGTGTTTTTTGGCTCAAGTTTGGGGGCCTTATTTGTTGGAGTATAATTGGGCTTCAATCGAGCATCATCAAATGCAAAGTGACAATCCCTCAGCATATCATCTTCATAGAGTTTGTCACACATCCTTTCCCACTTGAGATAAGTGTTCCAATTGGTTTCTTTTATGCGTCAAGTTCTGAGATTCATCAATTCAACAAAGGGGCAAGATAGGCACATGTACTTGGCCATTGTCTCTTCTAGAGCATCATGACAAGAACGATGGTGTGGTCTATGAGAATCTCGATTCTTATGGAGTCCATAGGCATTCAAATGGATTGACTCCCTCCTTTAAAATACTCGCTAAATAGCCCAAGCACTTTCTTCCTTGCAAACAGTTCATCAAAGATGACATATAAGTAATTTATCCCAACCACTTTGGTTAACCCTCCTAGTGGGATACACCCAAAGATGGTCTTCTATGCTCAACATTTTTTGGATCCGAGACAGACTCAATTGTGCAACCATCGGTACACCCTTCACCATTGGATTCATGTTTTTCACATCCCCCTTGGCCAATTTAAAGTAGGCTCTCAAGGCTTTGGGTAGACACTGATCACCATATTGACAAATCAGATAAGATATGTCAAGTCAATTGCTTTCAAGAGGTTGAGGAGCACTTTATTTTTGTTACCCCATTTATTACGAGATACGAGGGAGATTCCATTGCTTATTCAGAGAGGAGTCTCCAATTTCTTCAAGTTCCCGGTTCACAGATGTTTGATCCTTTACATGCAACATACCTTCCATCTCTATTATCTATCAAGTCACCTCCCAAGCTAGCCTCCACTTAGTGTATCACTTCCTTCTTTACAATGTTCTCTTCTAGTCAAGGCACCTCGAAACAAATGGATAATCACCTAGAGGCTAGGTCCCTCTGATAAAGATTGATGCGGCCTCTACGGACAACACACACTTCAAAGGCCTCTCAACAATATGGCCAGTCCAATGCTCGCACCACCAGTGACCAGAGATTATCCCGACTCCAGCAATGTGCCTCCTCCAAATAGCAACACAACATGCCTCCTCCAGACAGAAGCGCACCACATCACCCAATGCTTCTTCCAGGCAACACTCTCGATATTTCTCCATCCAACCTTTGTGATAGTTACTATGTCAACAAACCACAACGCTGGTACAAGGGAACAACAAATCGTTTCTATCTCAGAAAACCATAGCGCTGGTACAAGGGAACAACAAATTGTTTCTATCTCTGCGAACCACGGTGTTGGTACAAGGGGAACAGCAAATCGTTGTTATCTCAGCAAACCACAGTGTTGGTACAGGGGGAACAACAAATTGTTGCTATCTCAGCAAACCACAATGTTGGTACAGGGGGAACGGCAAATCGTTTCTATCTCAACAAACCACAATGTTGGTACAGGGGGAACAGCAAATCGTTTTTCTCAGCCATGCAATCTATAAAAACACAATGTAAAGATCCCTTTGTAACTCCCCAATCAAAGTTTTTTTTGGAAAATCGTTTGCATGTTACCAAATAGACCCTGCTCTGCACAAAACCCAGATGCCAAAATTTCAAATTTCGTCTTCCTTTGATCAAAAATTGACCCACAAATTTGATGACGGTTTTCTCTTACGAATTTTCTTTCTTCTATTGACTTGATACAGAATGCTTTGTATTCTCGAATCTGTAATGTAAATGACTCTTTCCAATACACAATCTTGGATGCAAAAACACTAGATTAAAAGATTAATTGAAAGGTGATTCTCCAGGTTCTCATTTAAATGTACATAACAGAGAAAATATAGTGCATGAATTCCTCATTCAACACAACAATTTAGAGACCAAATCAATTTCAATCTCTAGATATTGATATTATGGTTCACAAACCTTACAAGAATGTACACAAATAACTATCTCACACACACTTACAAATTTTGATTTGTTAATAAATAAAAAATGGTCTAAGTAACCCCAAGGGATAGCTCAAATGGTCGAGTTCCCGTTGCTAAGTACCTCGCTAATGGGAGGTCACGGGGTCAAATCTCCTCGACGCCCTTGGGGCCAGGCTTAGCATAGAAAAAGCCGACGAGCAGCTCCCTTCGGGGAATTGCCGTGATCCGTTCCTGTGGATGTAGCAGCCAGTTGCAGGCCGTGAACCACAA
>APFE031360415.1:26523-40689 GCA_000404065.3 Pinus taeda | reverse complement strand
TATATAGAAAGGAGGCCTTGTCATTTGTATCATCTAAGAATTATTCATTTGTGTAATGTAAATGAGGTTGACCCCTCAAAGAGGCTGACTTTGAAGTCGTTGATCTATCTTTTCTATCTTTTTGTAAGCCAATTTCATAACACAACTACTATGCAAGCCACCTGCCATCACCTAGGGAGCCTTACCTCTCTCATTTAGGTCAAATGAAAGGTCCTAAACCTAAGGGGTGAATCCAAAAGAATTAAGAATTCATCCACAAATCATTCAAGGGAAAAATGTTAAAATATTTCAATTTCAAATCATGAATGGATAAAATTAAAAGATTTTAACTTCAAAGCATGAACATGATTTTTTAATATAAATTTATTTCATTTATAAATTAACCTAATAATATCTTTAGTATAATTGTTTAAATATCATTAATATTATGTTTTTTTTTGCTATTTTTAAAGTTTTTTGTTTTTTGTTTTTTCTAAAGAATAATTTTCTATTTTTAAAATATATGAATGGAGAGAAGTTTAATTACCAATTATAAAGTGGTTGGTAATCTTGAGAAAATTGATTGAATTTGAAATTTTGATCTATGGTCTCTCCATCGGAAATATGCTCTTAATAGATGCCTTAATTGATTAACTCTTAAGATGAGTTATTGTTGATATCTAATTAAATTACCCTAATTAGTAGATAACGATAGGTTATACAATCAACCCTAAAACCTTACCACATCTAATGTTAGTTTATTTTCCCCTAAAAATGTGTGATGACTACACTTTCTTCTTCCTCTTGATGGAAAAGTAGTGACTCACTCTAACTATCATGCTAAAGTTCAAATATATATTTAACCTAATGATGACTTGAGTAGGTAACATCTACACACCCCTCCATCATATTGCTAAATTCGCCCACACCACTTTTGAGATATCTCATTCATAACAAAAAATTTCCTTCATCCTCAATGTGAGACAAGTGCTAATAATGGAGGGTTACATTAAATAAAGGGTTAACAATTAAGTTGGGATGGACTAAATAAATTAAGGGAAATATTTCATTTGAGATTTGATTTATTTTATTTTATTTTCCTTCTATTTAAAGCTAAAAGCTTATATATATTTACATTATGGACAAAACAAGAAGTACAAACACTATGTTATATGGTGACTTACACAAGGAAAACTAGTCACCCTTCAGCAATAAGTTTTTCTAGAGTATCATTTTGACATTCAAAATAATAATAAAAATAGCAAGGTCATAAAACATATATAGACAATAAACTATAGGCCTATAGCTATGGCCATTTATTGATAAACATGTTAGAAAGGAAAAATATATCCAGACCAAACTATTCATGTGGATGGGGGTGAAATTTTTCTAATGTCATGATCTATTTAACATGTTCCCCATGTTCAGAATGCATTGTTTTTAGGCCAAGAGGTTGACCTTCCTCCCCCGGGATGATAGGATTGTTTGGAGTGTCCCCAACTTTCCCTCCATGATGCTTACATGTGTCCTCATTTGTGGTCGGTGCTACCAAGAAGATAATCCTATAACTCCTTTGCACATTGAGTCAAATTTCCCTTCAAGTATCCTCAAAATGTGTAGGATATCTTCATGAAAAGTCTTTTTTTTTACTAGTGCTTAGGATATTATGGTCGTGGTCATCTAATACATCTCAATGATTCTATAGATTTGGTACCTAATGTTATAGAGTGGATTACATTTGATATCTAATCATCAATATCATCGAAAATTTTATCATATAAAATATTGCTACAATTTTCCATGACATTTTCTTTACATCTGCGATTAGTTGTTGTGATTTCAAGATCCAGGTGTGATATCAATGCTCTATAACCTATGCTCTCTATTTTCTCTAGTAAGGTGAGGTTGATCGGAATACGAGGAAACTCATATTTTCCATATTTTTTATGCCTTTTCTTTCCCCCTTGTTCATACCCATTCCTCTAACCATTGTGTTCCAAATACATCGTGTTGTTAATTGATAATTTTCCTATCCCTTAGTAATATCTATAGACCTAGAGGAGTATCCCCAAGTATTATGACTTCTAAGGCCCTCCATTGTATAGGATTTCCCTGTCCCTACACTATTTTGAAACTCAAGACAAGACCAAAGATCCTTTAATATCCTTGAGAGAGGATCCTCCACTATAGAGCTTCCCAGTCCATATCCCATAAAATTATACACATGGTGATGATAGCTCCATAAATAGAAGAAAAACACTAAATTCTGTAATAAGAAAAACATATACTTTGTAGTTTGGATTGCTTGATATTCTCCATCTCCCTTTTTCAAATTCTCTTAAGCTTTAGTGGTTTCCATTCTTTTACTTTCTTTCACTCTCTTTAGGTGTTTTCAATATTCCCCCAACCCCACCCGGCCACCAGGTCCCTTCGCTTTTCTTTATTTTTATTTTTTTTTAATTTCTCCATCATGATAATAACAAATTTATCTTATTTTATTTCAATAATCCATTATATTATCATATTTTTTCATATTTTTTTCTTAATCTCTTTATAATTTATAGTTGAATATTATTTTTCCTTATTTGAATTTCAAAAAAAATAAATTCAATCCATATTTTAATATTTTTGAATCCTTTAATTATTTTTCTTTGTTGGCTTCTTCATCTTTTATGGTTCAAATTTCTCATGATGTCTACATTATTCTTTATATGATTTAAAGATATTTTCCATTCCTTGGAACCCATTTTCTTCTTTCATAGTTAATTCCTTTCCATTACTTTTATAGTCTATTTTCATTACTAAACTCACTTCACATTTTATTGCTATATTTTTCCTTGATGATGGGTGGAGTGTCTACTCAAAATATTGGACATTTCAAATATTGACACATAGTTTATTCCAAAAAAAATCTCAACAATGGTTGAAAATGTTGATGATGAAGTGGCCTATGATAGAAAACCTTGTGAAAAGGATAAACATGATAGGATGCGTGTCAAGAGGTTGATTAATGGATCATGTGAGTTCCCATGAGACATAAACTGATCAAGTAACATCAATAATGCTAAAGGAAACTATCCAAGTATGAAAACTAATCATGTCAATATATATGACTTGAAATGATTGGACCGCTACTATCAACTTCATCTTTCTCATAAATTTCATTTAAATCTATGAATTTTGATCTTCTTATGCTTGCGGAAGATGGGATTGACATGTCACTTGATTTTGTACTTGAGGTAGATGATGTTGCAGGTCTTTGTGGTGTGCTTGGAGTAGCATTTGTTTCACTGCATGGCACTATCTTGTTATTTGTTAATGGCGTCTCTTGTTGACTTCTTTGTTGAGCTTGAATAGGAGTAAGAGGAGTCGTCGTTGAGGAATTATTAGTTGCGGTCAATTCGCCTTTGTATTCATGTGGCATACATGTTTTCACATTGATTGTCTTCTCTAAACTTCCATCCCATGCTTTCTTTTCTATGAACTACACGTCTCTATTGATTATGACCTTCTTGGTTAATGGATTGTAGAGCTTGTATGCCTTGGATTCATCACTGTATCCAACAAATATGCATTTCTCCCCTTTTATGTCCAACTTCTTCCTTAACTCCTCCGAGACATGTGCATAAGTGACACATCCAAACACTCTCATGTGAGTGGCACTATGCTTACTTCCACTCCATGCCTCTTCGGGAACCATATTCTTGACACTGTTGGTTGGACACCTATTAATGGTATATGTTGCACAAGTGACAACTTCAGCCCAATAATCATTTGGAAAATGCTTTCACTTCAACATAATCCTTTCCATTTCCATAATAGTATTATTGTTCCTTTCTGTGACACCATTTTGCTGAGGTGTATACCTTGTTGTAAATTTCTTGTCAATTCCATGCTCCCTGCAAAAACATAGGAAATCATTTGAGATGTATTTGCCAGCTCTGTCAGTCCTCAAGACTTTCATGTAGTGTCCACATTGCTTCTCAACAAGAGCTTTGTATTGGAGAAAGCATTCAAACACTTCACTTTTATGTTTTAGGAAGTAGACTCATGCCTTCCTTGCATAGTCATCTATGAAGGTAAAAAACTAATAGCTTCCACTAATTGATTGTGTGTGCGTTGGTCCACATAAATCTGAATGGACAATATCCAAGATGTTTTTTCCCTTATTTACTTTCCTGCTGTAAATGTCTCTCTATGTTGTTTGCGAAGATGCATCCTTCACATAGGCTATCAGATTTTTCTATGAGTAGCAATCCCTTCACCATGCCTTTCTTATGCAGTGAATTCAGACCTCCAAAGTTGAGATGACCAAATCTCAAATTCCATAACCAATTTTCATCTTTGACTTCTGCTTGATAGTTTACTTGTGTGACAACTACAAATTTTATTTCATCCTCTTGTGAGTTCATTGATAGTTGTGCTTGTGCACCTTCTTCCTTAAATTCTAATTTTATCTTTAGGGGAAACATTCTATTGCTTGTCATCTGAACTTTTGCAATCAGTTGTTTTCTTGGAGACCTATCCAAAATTGTGCCCTAATCATCTTTGAAAAATATATTGTAGCCCTTTTTCATGAGTTGTCCAATGCTTATGAGGTTATGCTTCAAACCAGGGACAAAATAAACATAAAAAATGTACTTATTCTCCCCCTTCTTTGTTAGAATATTGACTCTCCTTTTCCCATGACAAAGAATTTTCTATCATTCCCTAATGTCACTTCATATTTCACACTTTCATCTAAATTGTAAAACATTTCTATGTTCCCAGTCATGTGATTGTTGCACTCGAAATCTAGAAACCGTACATCCCTTTGTTTTTCTTGTGCTTCATTACAAGCTAAAAGCATGCTATCTTGAATTTGATTTTCCTTTGTGAAATTTTCACTTGGTTTGTTACTTATGTCATGTTGCTTCTTTCTACATTCATTTGCATAAAGATCATACCTCTTACAATAATGAAATTGAACTTGAGATTTATCATACCTCTAACCTTGTGCTTGATTCTGACTTGGGCCTTGACTTGAATTTTGATTGTTGCCCCTTCCACTTGAGTTTAAAGGGTTGCCTCTTCCACCTTTGTGTGGCCTTAACATTTGATCTTCCTCTACCTCTACCTTGACCAAATAAAACTTCTGTCTTGAAGGCAAGCTCCAATGAGGAGTTTGTCGCTCTATTCAGTCTATGTTCATCAGAAATCAGTGATGCATGAAGTTCATCCACTGAAAATTGTGAGAGATCCTTTGTCTCTTCTATGGCCACAACAATGAAATCAAATCTTGTTGGAAAACTTCTCAAAAAATTTTCAGTTACTCTCATTTCCTCAAGTGTCTCATCATGAGACCTGATTTGAGAAACTAGTCCAATTACATGTGTAAAACATGAGTCTACATTCTCAGACTCTTTCATACAAATTGTCTCAAAGTCTCTCCTCAGCATTTGTAGTTTTGTTGTCTTCATTTTTTCCATGCCATGGTAGGATGTGTGGAGGGTAGCCCATACTTGTTTGGATTTTGTTGCTGCTACAATCCTTGGGAAAATACTTTCATAATCTGCTTGAAAAATGTAGAACAGATCTTTTGAATCCTTCTTCATGTTTTCTATCATCAAATCCTTTTCTGCTTGTGACAAGGCAGTGTATGCTAGTGCATTTGCTGGTTCTTGGAACCCATTGTCCACCAAATCCCAAATGTCTTTAGAAAAGAAAGACTTCATTGTTATAGCCCAGTAATCATAATTTTTTCCATTAAACTGAGGTATTTGAGGATTAGTCAAGCTTGTGCTTGATGTGACTATACAAAAAACCTTCTCCTTGCTAGTAAATACCCTCCAAAAATTTGCATTCAAAAGAATATTTTAACTCCTAGAAAAAAAACCTTATTCCTACACTAACAAAGTTTCAAAAGAACCTTTTAACTCCTAGTAAAAAACCTTATTCTTACACTAACAAAGTTTCACTGCCACGTGAGGGCAGAAGAGAGGCGTAGTGTTCTTACTTCCATTTAAATTCACTAGGAGTTGGGGAGTAACTCTTTGTAAAACCCCGCAACAAATTGTTTTCAGGCACCCACCAAAATTTGCTCCACCATTTTCTCCTCCAAAATTTGCTCCACTATTTTCTCCTCTTGACCTCTCAGACTTACATCCCCTCAACTTCAACTAAAGACTTCTTCACATGTGTATATAAAACATACATTTAAACACATTAATTTATGACAGAGTCAAAGTATTAAGACATAGTATGGATGTTTGTATAAAATATATGATTTTCTGAACTTGAAGATGTTGCAGAATAAATGTTTGACCATACTTTTTCACCAAACTTGCATTAAATGCTCTTTCATTCTTAATTACTTAATGTGTGTTGCGGAATGGAAAATTTATCCTCTACTTAAAACTTCATTTCTACCAAGAAAATATGCTCGCATTAACATGGTCATTAAGATTAATTTTCCAATCAATATATAATGATTCCGCACCTATTAAAAAAATTTAATATTTGGAAAGCATTATCCATGCTAAAACTTTTGCGAGTTCAGTGGCCGACTGAAACAAGTGGGGATTTAAGGCTAGCTTTAAACAAGACAGGCTGCGTGGCAGCTAGTCCCTGCCTTTAGAAATATGTAATAACGTAGATTCGGTAGCAAGCAAGCCAGCCATTGTTTCATCGACTAGCGAGCGAGAAAAAGCCATTGTTTTGCTTTGTTTCTGATTGCCTGCATGATTATCTGCCTAACAGAACCAAATGGTGAGCTTTTCATTCCATTTCAATTCATGCATTCAATAGTTATAAGAAGCTGCTGATTGGGACTGTTCAATTCACGCATTCAATAGTTATTAGAAGCTGTTGATTGGGACTGTGCTTGGTAGGCTATTACCCATTATGAATGATTTGAAAATCTTTAATGCCCTTTCAGGTTGGAAAAGTGGAACTTCATGGCCAGCCTCTCTCACGGTTGCGAAGGTAAGCCCTTCATATCCTTCGGTCCATCCTCCAACCGTCTATTAATCAATTGCCAAAAACTAATTAGCAAAATCTTTGAAAGTGATGACAGCAATGACCATGTTAATATCTCTGTGAAAGTGGAGAGAGAAATGAGATTAGAATTTCGTCTTATTACTGATTTACTTGTCTTTATTGATATTTATTAACATATAATTTTTACTGGCTTAGTATCTATATATAACACTACTTTTATTGTAATTAAAGGAATACAATCTAATTTGACCGAAATGTGGGAATGTCCTGACTTTTACCCTGTTCCTCTTCCTGGGAAAGAAGGGCTAGACACGTCAGCAGTGGGCATTGCATGCAAGCCATGTGCTTGTGTGTGCCATTACCATACACTTTAGACTCGCCACACCTGAGACAACAGATCAATGCTCTGAAGGGTAGCTAAGGTCAAGGGATCGCTCGCCTTCAAATTTGCCTTTGCTGCAATTTTGGACTAGTTACAGATTATATGCAGCATACCCCCTGTTCCAGGTTCATGTATTCGTGTACATATACATAAGTTAGTGTCCCAGCTTGTGCCATGAGAAGCACCAAGAAGCAGTATCACCGGTGGTTGAGCTTCGTACCATTTTCAGCCTCAAAGGAACTGGATGAATGGTTTGTGCAGTCTATCCTATTTCAGATTTCACATATGAGCTCTGTTTTTTTTGGATTTAAACCAATCTTCTAACATTGTTTTTCTTTGTTTCTGATTGGTTGCATGATTATCTGTTCTACAAGGGATTCTATCATCTGTTCTACCAGTACAATCCTGAAGGAGCGGTATGGGGAAATATTATCTGGGGTCATTATGTTTCGAAGGATCCCATTAACTGGCATTCATTGGATCCTGCCATTGTTCCAAGCGAATGGTATGATATAAAGGGCTGCTGGTCTGGTTCTGCAACGTTGCTTCGCGGAGACAAGCCTGTGATTCTGTACACAGGATGCGCCAATTCATCCCAACAGATGCAGAGCATGGTTGTTCCTAAGGATGCCACTGATCCTCTTTTGACGGAATGGGTAAAGATCCCTCAGAATCCTCTTTTGATTCCAGAATTTGGTATCAACGGGAGCTCATTCAGGGATCCTACCATTGGATGGCTTGGCCATAATGGAAAATGGAGAGGGAGGGAGTCAGATAGTTGAACCTGCCTGTGTGGCTTCTGCAAGAAGCATTGCAGGTCATGGATGTGGTGCTTCGTCAAGCAGCTCTGAGAGTGTAAGTTTGCATTTTGGATTTGCCATAAAACATGCTCTATAAATGCACGTTTGGTGGCCTATCGGGGGTTTTATCAATCTATTCGGCCCGTGCAAGATAATCTTCTCACTTTAAATATAGGTACGGTGTTGTTCTGATAACGAGCTTGAGAGAAATTCTTAAATCTTCTTGAATTTTGATATACACAGTTCTAAGAGATAATAATTTTGTGCCGTAGACATTGCTGCGGCGCCCTTCTATGATTCTGTGAGGCCTTTCGAAAAGACACAGGATCTGCGGATTCTAGAATCAAAATCTAGTGATTGTTCCATCATTGTCTAGCGAAGGGAGGGTAGCGCGCAACACAAGACGAGGTTCAACACGTGTACAACAACCTGAGCATACACATGTATGGGCAGCACAAAAAGTAGGTAATCTGTTGCCTACTATCACCCATTTTAACTAATTACGCATTCTAACTAATTACCCATTCACCAGGGTAGAAAAAAGAAAAAGAAATTAGAGATGCCTGAAGGAAATTATTGCAAGTGAAATATACTTTCACGTGATGTGCGTAGAGGGTCCTGAAGGATTAGAGATGTGTGAGGTTTAGGAAATGTAAGCATTACTGTTTTAATTAATGTGTTCTAAGGATAAAATGAAATTTTTCTGGGGTAGTAGGACAAGTGTCCATAGCTTTTCTGTCGAATCTTAAATATCTAAGAGTATCTATCGCTTTTCTGTCAAATATAAAATATCAAGAGTGTTCATAAGCAGGGAATGTAAAATGTGAAACATATTCATACACAGGGCTGTCCAATGTAACGATGTTCTCTTACTCTGATAATCTAAAATACTGCAGCAATATTTTTTGCTGGTTAGTTCTCAATATCTTGACAGGCCATCTATTAAATCTTGCTTTATGATTAACATGAGGCTCGATCGAAACTCTTTGGAAGGCCCAATTCCGTCCGACATCGCACACTTGGAAAATATTAATGAATTGTAAGATCAACGGTGTATTGCGCCTGTTCAGAGATGTTAGATCATAGTTATTGACCAAAAGAATTCATTGATTGTCTGCATTTTTTCAGGCATCTATCAAATAATCAGCTCAACGGTTATATACCTGACTTATCTTTGATGAAAGATCTTCAGTACTTGTAAGTATAAAGTTCAAACTCTAGTTAGAAGATGTCAATAGAAACATTTAATAGCAGAATATGAAACTGGACAAAAATAGAAAATTAATTAGCAAAGCGTCTTACCAAATAATGTGTACAGGAGGTTAAAAAAATTACAACCATGGGAACTTCCTCCGTGATAATGAAGAATCGTTACGGAAGAATTGTTACGGAATCGATCGCTGCTCTCACCCTGCGCCTGGTGCCAGGTTCATCCGGTGAGTTCTCTACCTATTCAAGTGAATGAATTTGAATTTTATTGCAGCGCTTTAAGCAAAGAAATATTAACATTGTTAATTCACAGTGTAGAGGAAAGTTGGCACCTGTTACATGCCCACAAAAGGCATTGATGTGGTGGCACGCATACATGTAACGGTGGTACATGCGGTGGCAACGTGTTACATGCGGGTGGCAGGCGCACACGCTGTAGCAGGGGTACTGTATTGTAGCAGTGGTGCATGTGCTTTAGCATAAAATGTTTAAGATTTAATGCTAATATTAATTCATACGGTTTCAAATGGTGCTTTAATATCTATTTAATATCTATTTTACCATAAGCTTTGGTCTCATATGCCTCGGTATGAGGCCAAATAAGATGATGCAAATTGAAATTGGAATTTCATTGGCCATAAAAACTCAGCTCAAAAAAACATTAAGGTATAAGTCATATAAGTCATAAAAGATCACACAAACTAATGTTAAAGTGACCCATTTTGATTACTATAGTCCTTGGCCATTGCCAGATGGCAGGGACTAAAAAACATAAAATTAATGATTGTTCAGCAACATGGACAAAAATCACACAAAAATGTTTAAATTACTTTAACTTCGTTCACGAGCAAAGGCCAAAGACATTGCATATATTAAACATTCAAAAATATGTGAGAATTTTATGCGCATTTTATTAGAAATTCTAATTACTTATGTATGTAAGAGTTGATAAAATTTAGGCGAGTCATTTAACTAAGTCAAGTAAAATGGAATAATTTTGAGTCAAGTTATATTTGAGAAAAGTAGAATTTAAAATGTGAATGTGTTTATATTGAATTATTTTGAGCAAGTAACTAGTAAAAAAAAAATATAAATATCTCACTACGTTTATTTAACAATCTAGAAAAAAAAGCCCCAAGGGTTACTCTAACTGGTCAAGTCAGTTCCTTTCCCTTTGGGAGGTCATAGAGTCAATTCTCCCCGAAAGCCCTTGGGGTCAGGTCTGTGATGGTCGAGGGGCAAGATCCTAAAAATCAGCTAAAGATCAGCTCTAAACTTTACGTGGATGTAGCCAGCATCCACTAACCACGGCACTTTAAGTAGACGTAACCGGCATCCACTGACCACGAGTGTCCGCAAACCACATGGAAAAAAACAATCTAGGAAAAAACAAGTACTACTATAATTTATATGTGTGTTAAATGGCATCTTAAATCAACATTACCTAATATATTCGATTGACCGTTTCCATTGGCACCTACGATAGAGTTTAATTACTCTGGAAAATGTCGATCGGTCTCTTCCATTGGCACCTACAACAAGGTTTAATTACTGTGGCAAATGTGGACTTCTCTGCTCCATCATCGAAGGATTTGAAACCACGTACTCCGGCAATGAAATTTACATGCAATTTATGTCCTAATTAACATGTGACAACCACAACTTATCGTATTATTTGTTGATAATCACGATAGATTTGATGAGGGCCAATAATGTGGTCATGGGTTGTTGCGTCGTCATCGAACTTTACGCTTCCTTTGCACCAAATATTATGGCTACCTGGAGTGCGAATGTAGCAAAGGTCGAAAATATTGCAGAGCAAAACGATTTGTGGGACTCCAGAATTTTGAGAATGATAGAAGAATATAAATATAAAAAAAATTATCAATTTTAAAATTTTTTAATATGGTTTTTATTTTTATTATAGATTTTGGGAATAGTAACCCATTTAGGTTTCGCCTTAGTCAATGCTCCTTCTATCATTGAAGCTTTCACAGGATGGAGTAATTTGTATACTGAGAGGAGGCCTATTCCACTGTTAACAATCTGGGCCATATGGAAGTGGTGCAGAATAATATTCAATTCTATAAGCGATCTGCAATCAATAGTTTTCAAATATATCCTCCGGTTGTATAATGAGATTGGATGACCTTGCCAATCCAATGTCAAGCATGGTAGACAGACGCAATCCAAGGATGCCATTGTTTATCCTTGTGCCTATTTTGACAGCGCTGCTCAACATGGCACATGTGGCTGTGGAGTTTTCATTATCATTGAGGAATGTCAAGTTTATGACATCCATTGGAATAGAGGAGCTGGATCAAACAATAAAGTAGAAGTCATGGCTTTGGCTGGACTCCTATCTATATGTGACTTCCTTGGCTTACAAAAGCTACATATATTTGGGGATTTGAAAGTGATCATTGAGCATGTACTGTCTAAACATATCATTAGGAACATACACCTCTCACGATGGCTGAACAAGGTTGAAGCCATGTGGAGCACTAGGAAGGACTACAACATTTCTCACATTGCCAGGGATAAAAAAGGACTACAACATTTCTCACATTGCCAGGGATAAAAACTGGAGGGCAGATGCTTTATCCAAACTGGGTCTATCATCTCCATAGGGAGTATGGAGGATGCAAATAACAATGGACAACATCTCTCATCAAATCCAAGACTTTACTATACCAGGTACACAATTTTCTATAATGAGATCCCCATTTGGTATGTTTCTTCTTTTTTCCACAACTTGTGACTCCTAAGTTGATTTTTGATCTTTAAATATTATGGCATATGGGATTGCCAAATGAACTATCATTTTGTGCATAGAAGCTACTAGCAATATCTCTCTATACGTCCTATCCTTACATGATCTGATATGACTTCATAAAACCTTTTCTCTCCATGTGCTTATGATCCTCTATACTAAGCCATAATTGATGGTCCCCATATGAATTGTTGTATATTTTGATGAATGCATATAAGATAATCATAAAGCTTTTTTTTCATGGTGAAAAAAAAGAGATTCTTAAATATTTTATCAATTTTAAAAATTTTATTTATAAATAAAATTTTATAAGATAGTTAAAATTTCTAGGTAAATTCATGTCTCTTTGATTTTTAATTTAATAATAATATAACTAACTATCAATTTAATAGTCAATTAAATTAAATTATTTTTATGCGCCTGGTCCAGTCTAACCGGTGAGCTTAAGTCGACTGTATATTCCCTGAATATTTGGGAATCCAACCGGACATGGGAGCCGTAAAAAAATTGACTGCCCTCATGTCTGTCGGATTCCCGAATATTCGGAGAATCTGCAATCGACTTAAGGATGGCCCAGTGTAACTAACTGTTTCCTAGTCAAATTTAGCCGTTAGTCAATATAGCTGTTGTCTGGTCTAGAATTATAGCCGTTGGAGGTTATGCTCTGATTATTTAACATGCAAAGCTTGATCTGATTCTTCAACTTGTCTTGAGGATGAACCACACTTGTTGGTTCTAAACACGTCAACAAATGAAATATCTTGTGATTTACGCTGAAAAATCTCTCATAAAAATGTTAATTTCCATATACACATTTGAATGTTCACATGTCTATCCGTCTTTGTGATAAACTTGGAAGCCACGACTTTCTCGAGGATATCCGGAACACGCAGGTGAATATATTCTCAGATTAATGTTGTTATTGTTTTTTATTGTTAATTCACATAAACATGTGTGTCATGTTTAATGTCGTGGGAACAGTTGGATTATAGGAGCCTGTGAAAGAAATTCTTGGACTTTTAGAGCGGGGAAGCGAAGAAAAAGCGGTTGCAGTTATGCTGCATGGTTTTGGAGGAATGGGAAAACTACAGTTGCAGACGCTGCGTTTTCATTAGTTAATTTTGAAGGATGTAAATATTCAGAGGTTCAGTTATTTCAGAATGTAGAATCAAAACCTGATATCATAGAGTTACAGGAATACATATTAAAAGATTTAATGGGACCTGAAGAGACAATTCCAGATATTAGAAAGTACGAGGATGGTTAGCGAGAGATGGGTTACATGTTAGAGAAAGTGACATCTTTTATTTACATTGACAATGCGCTGGGTGAAACTGAGCTGAGACAACTTTTTCCCAAGGATCTGAGTAAAGCAAAAATGTTGAACTTGCTTATTACTTCTCGTCATATAAATGTGGGTAAGGCGTTCCCAAGAAATATGTCTCTTAAAATTTACAGCATGAAATTTTTTTCTTAACATCACAACAATGAGCTTTTTAAAAAGGGAAGTGTTAGATGACATGGAAGGAAAACTAAATTCTAACCAAATCTACAAAATAATAGAGATATGTGGTGGGGTTCCACTAATGTTAACCTTAGTAGAAAAAGTTTTAAGTTTTGAAGAAGACGAGCAGAAAGCTTATAATATGGTTTTGCGAGACAAACAGAATCTCGAGGGTCAAACATTTGGGGGTAAGGAGGACTATTTCTTTGCATACGACTCTTTCCCTAATGAGTGCAAAGATCCATTTCTTGATGTGTGTTCCTTTTTCAAAGGATGGGAGTGGGACACAATGGCAGATATTGTTGGAGAGTGTAACAGTACAAAGTAAAACTAAAATTAATGTCTTAATGAAAAACAAATACTTACAAATGAGCTCACTTATATTACCTGTAATTGCAGTCTGCCAAATGATCACAAGAATTTGGGGACGACTCTCCTCCCAACCGTAGGCTCAATTGTAGGATTCTGCTACAACTGGCCACCCCCGAGCCCTCAATCAACGACTACTGCCAGTGCTCCTAAGTCTTAGTATACCATTCTC
>APFE031360415.1:12624-25765 GCA_000404065.3 Pinus taeda | reverse complement strand
GGGATATTACATACTCTCCCACTTTAAGGAACTTCGTCCCGAAGTTAAGTTTTTATTAGTTATTATTATTTATTATTTTTGCTTCATGTTGCTAACACCCTCTGCTGAACTAGTATAATCAGCAGGCAGCGAAAGTCCCCAACACCCCGGGAAATCTCAAGGAATCTCTGTCCTTTTCCCACTTTCGGCACCAGGCATAAGCCTGACCTAGTCTGTATCCTAGTCCAAGGCTGGCCCCAAGGCTCGCGCCTGACTCAGACCTCATCTGCCCCAAGGTAGGCATCCGGTCCGGTACTCAATGACCTCGGGTATCTCGCAAGGCTGGCCCACTCCCCCCACAACTACTAAGGTGCACAGCCCCAGGCATCGAAGTCCTTTACATCCCTTCTAGACTTCGGCATCCCAATCCAATACTAGGCACCTAGCCTAGAACATCAGGCACGCGGCCTCCTCAAGATGGTCTCATAGCTCTTCTAGAGCTATCCATCAAGAGATATACACAAGACAAAGGAACCACTGGCATATGTAGTGTTGATTGAGTTTGTCCCCAGCCCATATGATGTTACTTATTCTCCCTCGTGCGTATGGGCTCGCACGAGATCATCAAATAAACCGGTCCTCTTGGCCCATTGTGGAGTCCTGTCAATCATTATACCTCAACATGCAACCAATGCATTAGCTATACCATCATAGTATTATAGAAATTAATCCATATACCAAATCTTGTATGTCATCATGAGAACATTCATCATAGTTAATCGCAACTTTATGAATAATACATGCTTCACCTCATTAAATACCATCATAAGTTATAATATCAACATAAAATACCTACAATCATGTAGTAAATGAATATGTCACTATACCTCGACATAACATCATAATCATAAGGATACATCATTGCTATAAGAACCACATGTGCATCATTATTCCCCTACCATTATACTCAACATCTTAACAGTTAATTAACTAATCGGAAATCATAGTGTATGTATCATAAAACATGATTTAGATTCTCCATAAAAGTATCTGTCTTAGCTAAGGAGCATTATTCAGCACATATTTTAATCAAGTAAATAAGGAAAGTCTTGAAAAATAATAGCTGCATCTTCCCAGGTAGCTGACCCTGGGCTATATTGGTCCCATTGGACCTTGACTTGCTCAAACTCATGGTTCCTGAGTCGACGAACCCGGTGGCCCAGTATACAGAATGGTTTGACTTGAAGGGCTCCTTCCTCGGAAACCTGCAAGTTTTCAAATTTCAAAACATGGGATGGGTCAGGTACATATTTTCTAAGCATAGAAACATGAAACACATTATGCATCTTTCTTAGATGGAACGACAGCTCGAGCTTGTAAGCAACTGGTCTAATCCTCTCTAGGATCTTGAATGGCCCAACAAATCTAGGCGATAGCTTTGTTCCCTTACCCATCCTAAAGGGGCTTTTAAAGGGTTTTATTCTAATGAAAACATGGCTTCCTTCCTGAAAGTCTCTATCAATTCTCTTTGCATCAACATAACTTTTTTTGGTGATCCCTGGCTTCTTTTAGTCTCTGCTTAATTGTGGCCATTTGTTCTTCCATTTCTTGAAGCATTTCAGGTCCCAACATGACTCGGTCCTCTAATCGATCCCAACTTAACGGAGTACGACATGGTCTTCCATACAAGATTTCGAAGGGAGCTGCCTATATTGAACTATGGTAACTATTGTTGTAGGCAAACTCTACTAAGGGAAGGTATTTCTCCCATTGGTTTTGTTGATCCATGACATACATTCTTAACATGTCCTCCAACACTTGGTTTACTCTTTCTGTTTGACCATCTGTCTCTGGGTGATATGATGTACTGAAATTAGTTGTGTTCATAGATTGTAATAGATTCCAACTCTGAGTAAAACGTCCGTCCTATCAGATATTACTTTCGTGGTACTCCATGAAGGCGAATTATTTCTTTCAGGAAAATTTGAGCGATAGCTGATGCTTCAAAGGTGGTCTTGACTGGAATGAAGTGAGCACTCTTAGTTAATTTATCAACCACAACCATAATACAGTCATGTCTCTGGGATGTCATAGGTAAGCCTCCAACAAAATCCATCGAAACAACCTCCCACTTAGTTTCTGGTATATCATGGGGTTGTAAAAGTCCTGTCGGGTGACGATGTTCAGCTTTAACCTATTGACATTCTAAACATCGAGCCACAAACGTTGTTATATCCTTTTTCATTCCTGTCCAGAAAAATAGTTGTTTTAAGTCTGCATACATTTTCTAGACTCCTGGATGTGCAGCGTATGGAGCTTGATGGGCTTCCTTGATTATTAAATTCCGAAGATCATCATCTTCTGGGACATAAATCCTATCCTTATATCGTAGCAATCCATCATTTTCTAAGGTGTATTCCTCCCACTTGGTTGCCACAGGTACCTCTTCTTGTAAGGCAAATTTTATTTTCTGGTAATGGGGGTCCCCTACTAGATGATTTAGAATCCGGCTCCTCAAGTCTATCCTTAATGATGATATTGAATGAAGTCTAGGTCTCCTGCTTAAAGCATCTGCCACTTTGTGCTCTTTTCCCTTAATATAGGATATCTTGAAATCATAATCACTAAATAGCTCACTCCAGTGTCATTGTCGAGCATTAAGGTCCTTTTGTGTGAAGATATACTCAAGACTTTTATGATCTATTCTTAACTCAAATTGACGCCCCATTAGATAATGTCTCCACAATTTCAAGGCCATTACAACCGCTGCTAATTCCAGATCATGAGTTGCGTAATTGATTTCATGGTTCTTAAGTTTTCGAGAAGCATAAGCGATAACTCCTTCATCTTGCATCAAGACTGCACCTAATCCTTCTTCTGATGCATCAGTGCATACAAGAAAGTCCTTGTCCATGTCAGGTACTTTTAATATTGGGGACGTTGTTAGTCGATGTTTTAGCTCCTTAAATGCTTTCTCACACTTACTTGTCCATTCAAACTTAACTCCTTTCTTTTGTAGGTGGGTGATGGGATTAGATATTTGCGAGAACCTTTCTACAAACCTTCTATAGTAGCCTGCTAATCCCATAAAGCTGTGTACTTCCTTGACATTCCGAGGAGTGGGCCAAGTCATTATAGTTTCAACCTTACTATAATCAGTTGCAATACCTTTCCCACTAATGGTATGGCCTAGATATTGAATTTCTTTCTCAAAGAAGGAACATTTAGAAAGTTTTCCATAAAGCTTATTTTCTCTAAGGCATTGTAGTACCAACCTCAAGTGTTCTAGATGCTCTTTCTCATTACGGGAAATGAGGATGTCATCCAAGAACACTTGGACAAAGCGGTCCAGATATTTTCGGAAGACACTATTCATCAAGTTCATGAAGGATGCTGGGGCATTAGTCAAACCAAATGGCATAACAATAAACTCATAGTGTCCATAGCGCGTTCTGAACGCCGTTTTAGGTATGTCTTCCTCCTTGATTCTTAGTTGATGATAACCTGACCGTAAGTCTATCTTGGAGAATATTGAAGCTCCTTTTAGTTGGTCAAAGAGGTCATCGATTCGAGGCATGGGGTACCTGTTTCGAATGGTGGCCTTGTTTAGATCTCGGTAATCAATACATAACCTAAGAGGTCCATCCTTCTTCTTTACAAAAATTACTGGTGCACCCCAAGGTGACACACTGGGTCTTATAAAACCTTGGTCAAGAAGTTCTTTGAGCTGTATACTCAATTCATTAAGCTCTGGAACAGTCATTCGATAAGGTGCTTTGGATATGGTTTCCACTTCTGGTTTCAAGGTTATGGAGAAATCAATTTCTTGAACTGGAGGCAACCCTGGTAACTCTGGAGGAAATACATCTGCAAATTCGGAAAGTAGTGGGTGCAATTTATCCAAGGACTTCTCATTGGTAGGAACCATTTCTACCGCATAAATCTTGCACCCTTTCCTCATACACTTATTAACTTTCTTGGCTGATATGAGGCGTAATGTAACACCACGTCTAATCCCTTTTATCACCTTGGTTTCTCCTTGGTCATTTTTTATCAGGACTGTCTTATTATAACAATCCAATATAGATTGATGGGATTCAAGCCAATCCATTCCCATGATTAAGTCATACGTTCCGAGAGTTGTACTATATAGATTCATCTTGGTATCACACCCCCCAATGTTAACACTACAATCTCTTACCATTGACCCTACTGATTGCTGAGAGCCTGACGCCATTTCTACCATTCTAAAGTTACTTTGCTCATGAGCTGTCAATCCACATCTAAGTAATGTTGAAGGTGAAATAAAACTATCAGTAGCACCTGGATCAATTAACACAGATAGAGGGATGTTATTGATCGTACCTGCAGATTATACTATAGTGGCTTGGTGCTCAGCCTGGCGATGGTTTGTAGCTGCATGAATTCGATGTGGGTTTTGTGGTCTTCCTCCTTTTGCTTTGTATTCCTGTTGTTTAATCCTTGTTTGATAACTTGGACAATCTTGTCTATAATGTGGACCTTTATAATGCCAACATTCTACTTGTGCCTGCTTCTCACGTTGTACTTGTCCTTGGTCACCAAATCTTCTACTCCTCCCATTAATCAAGTAGGGTTGACCCTTACGTCCTCTTGGAGGCGGTCAAGAAGTGGCGCTAGCGATCTGAGAAATAGTGTTTTGTCTTCCCTGGAATCTATATGGCTGCCCCCCTGGTTTACTCAGCCTCATTGTGGAATGCTCCTTTCCTGAACTTTCATCAACTACCATTTGTTTCTTCATATTGATTTTCCTCAAGACTTGTTTGGCCAAACTAGTGGTTGTTGCCATAGTGGTGGGTTTCCACATGGCGACTTCTGCTCGGACTAAGGGGTCGAGTCCATGTAAGAATCTTTCAGCTTGACGTCTATCATCAGCCATATAGTCCACGTGATGGACCAACGAATAAAATTCAGCTTCATAGTCCTCGATAGATCTACCATTTTTTCGTACTTCATGGAAAGCTCCTACTTGTTGGTGTTTATACTCCTCTGATAGGTACCTAGTTCGGAAGGCTTCCTCAAACATTTCCCAAGTAACTTGTACTGGGGTGACTTGCATCTTCGTTTCTTCATTTACCCACCATAATAAGGCATCTCCTTTTAGTAGACTCATTGATATCTGGGCTTTTTCCATAGAAGTGTATGCCTTAAAACTAAGTGCTCTTTTGACAGCCATTACCCATGCTTCTGCTTTTGAACCCCCTTCTAGACCCGTAAACTCTGGTAATTTGGATTTTTGGACTTCTTTCATAATATCAAGTGTTGATTGTCCATCTTTGACATTGAGTTGAGAATTTAGGTCTTGTCTCTGTTTTTGTTCCAATTCCTTTTGTACATTTCCTTGATCTCGTCCTTGGCTTGAGACCCAATCCTTAAAGATATTGGTCATTTCTCCAAGGGAATGTAATATAGCTTGCTCAGCTGGGGTTCCTATCTCTGAAGCAGCGGGAGGTGGTGTTTCTACTCCAAGGTTGTTTTTAGGAGCCATGATCTACCCTGTAATTCAGTGGATTTATTCATTACTTTTATGCCAAAAGCTACAACAAATTTAGAATATGTTTGAATTTAAAATATACATTTAGTTACTCAATTGAAGTATAATACTTAAAGCATAATTTATCACAAATTTCGAAGTATAAAACATGTAAAATAAAACATGCATGTAAAAAGGTTTTTGCTCCTTCAAATTTGATATAAACTTTACTTTTAAAGCTTTTTATATGCAGAATTACCCTGCAGAAAACCACATTATTGTTAACCGCTCGCTCCTGGCTTTGGAATGAAATTTTAACAATTGGTTAGTTAAAACAAAAATTCGGAGGAATAAAGTGGTATTGGATATTTAAAGTTACCCCTAATTATTTATAAAAAGAAAAGAAAAGATATACTGGAAAAAATATTATGATTTATTATAGTCTAAAAAAAAAAAATTACCAGAGAATCGTCGATGAATTATGTGCAGCGTATGCAAATATGCAAAATATATTTCAATTAATGGATCGTATGCTATGCGTTGAACAAAGCCGTATGACCAAGCAAAGTCATACCACAAAATTGGGTGATGTTTATAAATTTACATATATTTATTTATATGGTAAAACTAAAGTGACATTTTCCCTTTAATCACATTCAGTTACATTCACCCCAAAGAAAAAGAAAGAAAGAAGTACGGTTAATTTGCTATGACAATATAAAAGTTGTATTGATGTTTAGTTCACTAAATTAATATGATATACGGTGAAGTAATATTAATATGATATACGTGTAAGAAAATTTATGAATCAAGCATAAAAATATTCCACACCATAAAGAAAAGACACTGCCACCCGACCCTGAACCGGATCGGATGACGAGGAAGGTTATTCCTCCCCAACACAAAAAAAATAATCATTTTATTAATTATATGGTCTGCCTGCAAGCGAACCCGCGAAGGCAACACCATTTCAAATCCCTTAAATTACAATACAATTAGCCATAAAATTGGCTGCCTAAGGTAGACGATTGTAAACTTGTCGAGAAATCTGCCCACACTGATCAACCTCACATTGTGATTTGAAACATTCATTAATCCGAATTTACAAATCTAAATACCTCTTCCTGTTGCATCAGACTCAGAAGACTCAGAACGATTGATAAGGTCGCCAAAACTGGTCACTGTAAATTAATCTCTGTGATCAACTTAGTTGTTCAAGCAGGTTCTGATCTAATTCGGCTACAAGGAAGCGGTGACGGTAAGAATTAGAAAAAAAACAGATCATTGACTTGGAACAAAATCATGAATTCGGACTGCATTAGCATAATTTCTAAACCCTGCACTGGTGGCGCAGTGGAAAGATGCAAAATTGAATTTGAATTACCGGGAGGAGTTCGACTGCAAATTTGAATTTAAATTCTAACATCACTGAAAAGGAAAAGTTGTCACTGCCTACTTGCGAATTACACACATTTATGTCATTTCTATGAATGTCAGATAACTTATCTGTTTTGGATATTTTCAAAGGAGCTTGCGTACGTGAATGATATTCGAAGGTAAATGCCATTTCCAATGGCATTAGATATAAAAAAATGTTGTTCGATCACTGTCAGGACTCTGTAACGTAGTCTCAGCAGTGCTACTAGCGATTGACTCCCGATTGTTGAAATACATTATATATTAACAAATCCAATGCAATGCGATATATATTCATAAGCAGACTCGAACAATTAAGTTTAAACTTGCTCATAATAAAATCATGGTTAAGCAGAGGGCACAAATTCCCGACACATTTTTTCAGAGCTGCAAGCATCTTAACCATACCCAATTCAGCAGAAATAGACTCATATCTGGGAACTATAAGCCAACCATGTAAGTGGGCAGATTACTGTTCATACCTGTTGCAGGAATGTGGGCATATGAAGGTATTGGAGGACGGAAAAAGGGTTCATACCTTCATGATAAAAAGCAGATTCGAAGCAAACATATCTCTAAACAACAAGCTTGCATCGAGTTCAATTCTCGGAAATGCCCCTTTCTGGAACTTTCGGTTTGATAACACAAGGGGCTTTAGCATCTGCGTGATTAGAAACATTATCCTTCTCGCATCAACCACCATGAACTTAGGAACACATGTCTAAATTTTAAGCGCGTGATGGGCGGATTAGGGTTCATAAATCTGGATTCAATTCCTACAGGGCAGCAATCTTTATGCAAAAGGGAAGCGGTAGACCGTTTTCTTGTATTGAAAAGCCTTTGCGCACATAAATTATAGTTCGGGGTTGAAAATTAAGAATTAGTGCCGCCGATTAGTAAGATTTACAACTGCTCGCTATTTGGAAGCTTACAAAGCAGTTGGAAACCGTTTCCGTTGCATCGTTTTCCCGATGGGCCAGTCTATTTCAAAAAAAGACGCGGCTGAGCGTGTTCGACAATTTCAGTTGGATGAAGATTTGGCATATGCAACTCACTTACAATTACTCGAACTAAAAGACACACCAGATTCATTTGAATCTGCATATATTGGCTCATCTTCAAGTTCAAATGCAAGCTCTTCCACTGCTCACAACCAGGTTCCCATTTCTACTGGTGGGGAAAAGGTTGGTAAAGGAGTTTGGGAGGGAAATCAGCATCGCCCTCCTATGGAAGAAAAGTGCAAGATCTGTCTTGAAGAAAAATAGTCATCTGAAATTTTCAATAATACAGTTTGTTCCCACAATTTTTGTTGTATTTGCATAATCTATCATGTTCGTAGTAAGTTGCAAGAAAAATTGGTACCTATTGATTGCCCCGAGTTCAATTGCACTAAACATTTGACACCTCAACAGTGTCGACTAATCCTTCCTAAACAAACTCTGGAGGAAAATTACGATATTTTAAAAACATGTACATTTCTTGAATAACAAGAACTTGGAAAATGAACATGTATAAAGAAGTTAGGAAAAAAAATATTTTAAAAAGTGCGATTAGCATGTTATAGTACTCCATTTGTATTCTAAGTCAAAAAGAAAAGTAATCACCAAAACCAATCAAAATATAACTATGTAGTAAGTATGCATTGAATAAAGAAAATTTACGACATAGTGAGGGTTTGAAAAAAAATTATGCGGCCTTTTGGAAGTAATCAACCTGTAACTTTAAAACAAGTCAAGTTAAAAATTCCAACAAAATAATTTTTTCGGATGCCCATAGGCCCTAAGGGTTAACCTGCTCTGATACCATATGTAACAGTACAAAGTAAAACTAAAATTAATGTCTTAATGAAAAACAAATACTTACAAATGAGCTCACCTATAATACCTGTAATTGCAGTCTGCCAAATGATCACAAGAATTTGGGGACGACTCTCCTCCCAACCATAGACTCAATTGTAGGATTCTGCTACAACTGGCCACCCCCGAGCCCTCAATCAACGACTACTGCCAGTGCTCCTAAGTCTTAGTATACCATTCTCCCAAGAGAATGAAAGATAGAATCTGGATGATAAAATCCTCCATCTCCCTCACCATCTATTAAATAAACAAAACATGGAAGGGGAACCACATGCACACACTCCCTGCATGCAACTTTTTGTTTTGTCTTATTTCTTTACTTTTCTTGAATTTACCTTTCTTGTTATTTCCTTCTTTTTGATAATCTGCTTTAATTCTATTATTCTTATTAGAGCTTTAATATGGTTATTACTATTTTATTTTTAATAGTTAATTACTAATTCTTTTATATAATTTAAATATCATTTATTATTAAACAGTTATGATACTATTTTATATTTATAATAAGTGTTTATTATATATACTTATAATTTTGTATAATTTATTATTTATTATTAATATTTATTATTAATGATATATTTATTATATTCATTATTTTTACCATTAATTATTATTTTTGTATTATTTTTATTAGTTATTATTATTTATTATTTATTATTAAGAGAGGGATATTACAGAGAGTTTGAGTTGGATGTGCTAGAATAGAGGGCACTGGTCACCAAAGGTATTAATAACACTGCATCAGTACATGAAATCATCTTAACAATTGGTTACGAGAAGGTAGAAGGATTGAGATTCAAATTTGCTAGTGCAAGTCAAGTTGATGAGTTCCTTGAAGGGAAGTGCCAAATTTATGAAGTTGAAGACAAATCATATACACTTCTGTTTCATACAATTCTTGTTTTGATTCTCAATATGAACACAATTATATTTTATTAATGCTATGCAGGAGAACCAAAGCATGACAAGCATCAAAGGCATATGGTTAAATGAAAATAAGAATCGTTGGATTTTGTCTGCATCAAATCTAGAGTTAATGTGCAAGTCATTGAGAGTTGTTGACCTTGGAAACTTAACAAAAGTGGAAGGTCACTGTCATAAAATATTTGAAAACTTGGTATTTTTTTCAAGGTGGAGTTACCCAGCTTCCCTAAGGAACTTAAAATACCTGAAGTAAGAAACCGACGATTTCTCTCTACCTCAGGCAAGTCTCCATCACAAGTCTCCATCACAATATCTGAAGTCTCTGGTTTTTCCGTTCAATTTTTTTGAAAATTTTGAATCTAATTTCATTATGGTTATCACATATCAATTGAATGATTTGTAGATGCCATTGAGTCTGAGACACATGGAATAGGATGGAAGATTACGTTCCCCTGCTTCCCAAATCTCTCCCGCATGTCTTCAACAGCTTAAGAATTGGCGGATATTGGGAGTGATCAAATTCAAAGACTTGAAAAAAATTGCCTGAAGAGATAGGCAATCAAGTAAAAGTTTTGCAAGAACTCACTCTTTCATATTGCAAATCCATAGAGGAACCGCCGAGCTCAACTTCAAGCGTTCAATCATTAAGACTATTGCAAATGGATTATTGTTCAAGTTTGAGGCACTTGCCAGAGATGAAAGAAATTACAAGAGGCAGAGGAGAGGAGGATCCCTCGACAGTGGAGCAAACAAATGGCAGCTGGATAGAGGCTTAAAATACACAGAAATTTGAGCACAACAACAAAACAGAGTAAAGTGGAGCAACACAATAAAAATTTTGGCTTATGATTCCTAATGCATGAAATACATTCACATGGAGGTTGTGGCTCCTTTACCAAATAAATAAAATTTTTTACAGCTATTTACAATTCACCATGGGTTGGGGAGTAACAGACCGTAAAACTAGCGATTGTTGTTTCCAGTATTTGTTTCACTATTTTCTCCTTTCTACCTCTCAGAGTTATACCTTCTAGACTCAACTAGAAACTTCTAGATTCATATTTATGTAAACATGCATTTTTGACACATTAATATCTATATTCATATTTATGTAAACATGCATTTTGACACATTAATATATGACAGAGCAAATCTTTAATACACAGGATAGGCTACTATACAAAATGAATGATTTTCTGAACTTGCAGAGATTGTGCACTGCAAGTAAGAGTTGAGCAGTAAATGTTTGACCATACATATTTATCAACCCTTCATTAAATATACGTTCTTCTTAAATGCTTGATGTGTTTTTGAAGGAAGAAATAGTGCTTCTGCTCAAAACTTCTTTCCTTAGGCCTGCAAACAAAATTGGCAAGTTGCAAAAATCCATTTGACAAGTACAGTTTCCGTCAGTGTGTTTAAGGGGGTGGTTGGGATTAATTTTCCAATGAAAAAGAAACTTCCACTCTTCTATTTAAAAAAAGGCTTCCACTCTTCTATTTTTAAAAGTATTGAGGATGGATTTCTGTTCGAGATTCGAGATTGACACAACTCGCAGAAGATTTTGGATCATTGAAATCTTTAGAAAAAATTAATTTGCATGGTTGTTTGAGGTTGAGGCAACTGGGTGAAGATTTCAGCTCATTGAATTCTCTGCAAGAACTTCATTTGCAAACAATTTTGAGAAGCTTTCGTCATTTAGATTGTTGAATTTATCTTATTGTGAAAACTTAGAGGGCCTTCCTCATGGCTTGGGAAACTTATCATCCCTTATTGCACTATATTTTCACCATTGTCGTAGACTAAGAAATATTCCGGATACTATCAGACAATTGAAGCTCACGGACTCCTTCATGGTGATGTTACATTGTCTGAGCTTAACTGAATTACCAGATGGGTTTTGCAACCTTTGCTCCATCATCCTACTTGACTTGGAAGCGTGCAAGAATTTACGTAGGCTTCCAAACCGATTTGGGAAATTAGCAAAGTTTAAGAGCTTTTGTTAAAACTCTCGCAGCATCACGATTTTGGAGCCGCGCTGGCCTTTTAGCCAAAGAGATGCCTAAATGCACACCCGTGACACGAATAAATTAGGTGCAATGAAAAAGCTATTTCAGTGTTGGGATAACGAAAATCCATGGATGATTTTGATGGATGAAGAAGGAAAAACGATTACAGAGAATGGAAGAAAAATCGTGCAGTCATGCAGAGGCAGTATGGAAGATGAAGCAAAAGGATTGATAGAACTCTTGATCAAATGTTTTATTATTTACGGGTTTTAATTTATTTAAATTATGGTTTTCTTCCGGATTTATCTGAAGTAAAACTTAATTATATTTCATGATTTTATAGACTGTCTTATATCTATTATATCTTATTCAAATAAAATCTATCACGTGGTTTACTTAAATTTTATTTCCTAATATTTATTCTTTTTATATGTATTTTTAGTAAAATACTTTATCCATATTTATATAATATAAGTGTGTAATTTATTAACTTCATTGTTTATATCTAAGATTATTTAAGTAAAATCACTGTAAAATTGACTATTTTATTATTTGGTTTTAAGTAAATTTTTAATTTGGGAAATTTGTTGAATTTATATGAAAAATAATTTTTTTAATTAAAAGATATTGGGTAGTATTATTATAAATATTATTATAATTTATTTCAATTTAGATATAATTAATATTCGAGACTAATTGATAATTTTTTTTTTTTCAAATTTAGGAAAAGTTTGCACTTTTAAGAGATATTTTTAAGATTTTAGTAGATATATAGTTAAGGTAAATATCCTCTTTTGGTAGATATGTAGTTAAGATGGATTTAAGTTGGTTTTGAGCAAAACAACAATATAATATTTTAACCATAAGATTTGTTTTTATTTTCATTAATGTAATACAATATATATGCATATTGACATTGAAATATTTTATTTAGGATTCACATACTTCACATTCACATTAAAATGTTAATATGTGCCCTCTCATATTTGAAAGTAAAAAACATCTCATTCATATATATATATAAACTCCATATTAAACATTAGAAGAATTACAAATCTCCTTTATATCTTGAATTAGAAAGAACTTATTAATAAAGTAAAATTTTTGACTCTTTCTCTTTCTCTTTCTATATCTATATATATTTGATGTTAAAATCTTTTACTCAACATGCATATATATATCTATATTATACCACTTCCTCTTAGAGTGCCCTGCATACAACCACACTAGATCTCAATTTCACAACCTTTGTTACAATACTGACCTTCCTAGCCTTTTACAGTGCCAAAATTATAGTGAACTCGGGAGGCTTCTCTCCAAGCTTTTTGAGCATAGGAATAAAATCTTAAATCAAAATAAATAATTTGTCTTTTTTAAGTCCGATAGATCATTATTTGGTCTCAGCGGACGTTAACCATCATCATCATCATCATTATCATAAAAAT
>APFE031360415.1:0-12060 GCA_000404065.3 Pinus taeda | reverse complement strand
TTGAATATAATTTTATCCCATCTATGGTCTTGCAAAGCATTTGGCAACTCAAAATATAATGCTTAATGTAGTATATTCAATTATATTTTATAAAACAAAATAAAATAGGATGGATTAGATTGATATCTTTTGTCGAGGTAAACCCTACATTGTGCCGAATGAACCCTGTACCTCAGTTTACACAGATTATATAAATTGGAAAGAAATAGAATGAATTATGAACATAATTGGCCACACTTTGAGCCCACGTTATGAAATATTCATTTCGTATACTTGACACCATATTATTTCCCCTATACCGTTCCTTTCTCTGTTATTAAAAACTATTCCTTCCATGTCACTGTAAAACCCTTCAGAAATTCATCTGAATTTTTTGTTTCACCTTTGGGAAACAAACTGTATTTTAATTAAACTTAATTTGTAAATCTCAACAGAGACTATTTAATCTTATCGGTAAAACTATAAATTTGAAAGTCAGATGGATGGGCCATCTTTAAGTCGCTTGTAGATTCCCGGAATATTGGGGAATTTGCGGTCAAAAAATTGACCCATGTCCATCGAATTCCCGAATATTCAGAGAATCTGCAGTCAACAATATTAAAAAAATTTGCAATCCAGTTAAACTCACCCGATGCATAATACTGTTATAAAGATTCTACTTCCTGAAATTTGAGCAAGTCTGTAACAGATTCTAGGTTTTAATTTGTGTTGGAGTCATAAAAAAATTCTAAAACATGCTGATTGAATGCATATATTCTAAGCCAAGATACACTCAAAATTTCATGTGTAGTGAACTATTTTGTCAATTTATTTGGACTTGAGAAGGTGCTCCTAGTGCACATTAAATCTTACTAAAGTAGTATTAGCTAATGCATTAGATGAGCAATCGTGATTAGATGTACATGGACTAATAGAGTCACATGAATCACAAGGTCGATTAAAGCCATATGTAGCAAGAAAATTGAAGTAAGAAGTACGTTCGCATTGGTTAAGTAAACAGTGGTAGTTACGCTGGTGCTTCCATAGAGGATGGGGTCGAGACTCCATATACGCAAGAACACATGCAGAACGTTGTTTCTCAAAGGTTTACCTCATTTTTCAATATTAATATTGATTTTCTGTATAGTTATTTTAAATAACGATGCTGTGTTGTTATAAATATTTTATAAATAAAAAATGAAGCTGGTAAAATTTTTGAAAAAGGTTATATATATATAAAAATTGTGATATTGATATTTTTATATATATATATATATATATATTCAAATGTAAAACACATCAAACATATACATCATTTTAAATTTTAGTAAATTTTCTTTAGTAAAGAAAGAAGTTTTAGATTTCAACTTAATATTAATATCAATATTAATATTTGTAACGCATGTGGCAAAAATAGATAATATTTTGCAAGTAAAAGGCAGTAAATTTAAATAGTAACTATAATTTATGCTGGTAAATTGAGTGACTATGATACTTATGATTGTCTAACTAATCATGTTAATCGAATTGCTAAGTAATTTCATTGAATAGGGTTGCAAGAAGAGCAACTGGAAATGGACATAGTCTTTATGAGAGAAAGATTTATAAAAATGCATTTAAAAAAATTAATAATATAGGATATGACATCTGTCCAAGAAGAGGGAAAAACCTAACTACCTCTGGAGACAGATGAGACTCCTACAAAAGGAGGTTGCTATGTCTGGTGAGGACCAGATAGCAAGAGGGAAAAATAAATAATTGCTTTGGAAAGCAAGAGGAAATTGCTACGTTTGGTGACGATCAGATAGTGATTGTTGGGAGGTGGAAGCCTCCTTGAACCGCTACGTCTGGTAGGGACCAGATAGCGGAACTCTGATAATAACAGAGGATTTGCAGACAGCTAAAGTTCTGCAAGAGTGCTTGGGGGTGGAAGGTCGAGAAGGACCCTCCTAAGGTCGGGTGGTAGACAAGCGCATTAAGAGGTTTGCTCTTATTCAGGTATGGAATGACTGAGAATTTCGATGGTCTTGTAATTAAGTTCAAGCAGTTAGAATAAGAATTACTTGCTGTTATGAAACTGTACATGCTATATTTTTTTAAAAAAAGTTAGAGTACGGAAAAAGGGGATTTCGACAGGCTGTAAGCCACCGATAATATAAATCATAAATTAGAAGTCCCAAAGAAAACAACTGAGCTAGTACAAATATTAACAATATAAAGAACAACAAGCTTATCGATTGAATTAAACTGTAATCTGTGCGTATGTACAACAAAACAAAAGAAATAACGCCTCAGATGTTATCACAACTGTCAAAGTAAAACTAATACACAGCGTATCGTCGAGGAAATAAAGCTCGACTAAAATATGTGCATACTCTGGCTATACCCAACACAGATTAACCAAAACATTACAATTCTCCATCTGTAAATTTATAAACAAATTAAGATAGCCTGACATTGTCGGCGTAGATACAAACTCGGAACCACATGCTAGAACCTAAAATATATCTGAGGGCGTGAACTCTCCCCACTCGTATCGAGTATGAGACCTCGTGGAGAGGCAACTCGTAGAGTGGAGCAAGGCCTCTGTATGGTCGGCACCCTATGGGTACAACGCAAGCTGTAGCACTGACCACGTTATTATAATCAGAATTTCCTTGCAAGAAACGATATACAAGATCAATAGGAACAGGCCTGTCGACAAGGGTTTACAGTCGAAGGCGATACTATCTCTTTTAAAACAAAATATAGGAAAGAAATAAATTAAGAGCACACCTGTGTATTTCAGTTAAAATGGAAAACACGATATTTATTTTCATATATCATTTCCAAAATCAGAGCGGACCGAGAAAATATATGCATCAGTGATAATGCAAGTCGCTGAATTAAAAAAAAATGAGTATAAAGACTGATGATCTTATAGATCCCTTTGATATATATAAGCTTTCGAATAACAGTTCATACAACCAGTGAAAAGTAAAAGATGTGAAAATATACATAAAAATATTACAGGGGTTAACTGTAGGGATGCCCCTCGGCCCCAAATGATATTAATCTTTGCAATAAAATCCAGCATAATGTCCAGAAGGGTTTTTAAAAAGGGAAACTGCTCGGGTGGAGCTCAGCTTCTTCACTGTGAAGATATTAGAAAGAAAAACAAAATATCCGCTTGCATAAAACCACCAAGTACATAAATGTGCATCAGACAGCCTTCTTAACCAAGACGAAGGCGGCAGCCTGTTAAACAAAAAAGACTTAGACATGCGTAAGCCATATCGTATCAGAAGGAGGACGCTCGGGGGCAATACTGCTCACCTGGAGAAGAGCTGGTCATGCAAGCCCTAGTTGCACGCAGAAGCCAAAGCCAAACCCTTCACCTGAAAAGCAAAGAGAATCAACATGGTAAGTCAATGAATCTGTGAGGGACAGAAGATTACCATGCGTAGTAATGCATAGAGAAAGAACATATGTGTTACTATTTGGCAGAGGAAACCTTCACCTGGTAATCGCAGAGGCGGAGTTGAACCTACACGATGGTATGCAGCGACGGAGCCCGGCAGCATCGGTGGTATTACCAGAGTAGAGAGCAATCTCTGTCAAACAATCTGGAGGCACAAGGGAAACAACTCGTATGATATACCCTTAAATCGAAACGTGCCGCTTGGAGGATTGACGATCATCGATTCGGGCCTTCCCGCTCCTACCGTCAGATGAGCAGGAGAGCTACCGCCAACTTGAAATATGAAACACACCATACTCTCCGCCATTAAGTCTGTGCCTCGGTCGGGCAGCCCGATTAATGAGGCAGCCTGGCAGCATCGACGGAGGCTGGCCATTTGCGCGCCAGGTGGAAGCCGTAAAATCCAAGGAGCCTTGGATTAATGGCCGGAATGAGCTGGAACTAGCCTCCATTAAAGGAAATTGCATATCACGATTTTGGAAAATGGCAGACATCATCCATGTATACCGCCAATGAATTAGATCGTATTAAACAATAGTACCAAAGTAAATCCCATGGATACGAACCAATACAATCTCACTTATTACATATATAAATGTTAGCCAAAATTATGAACCGTGGATATGATAAATATCAATATTGACATTGTTATGAGGCGTCGTTGATATGACCGCCTAGAAAGTAATGCATATGATATACCAATATTTGTCTGCAGAATGCGTGTTATATGTATGTATAGTAAAACATTTGAATTCATAAAGGTGCGGTATGGTAATTTAAGCTGACATTTAAAATAAGGAAAAAGATAAAAACATTTTTTTTTTTTTATTGTTTTTATCTGACGGGGATATCACAAGTGGTATCAGAGCTCGATTGCAACACTGTGACTTTGGGAAACTACAATAATGACATTGATTTTTTTTTAACAAGCAAAAGTAATTGAGTTATGAATTGGGTACCTATCTGTGAAATATACTAAATCTCTATCCAGGTGATAGCAGAATATGAGGAGAACAAGCAGCGCACCTCACAGGAATGTGGACCATGTCACTCCTCCTCAGGGGAACCCAGAAATATGGGTACAACTGGGGGAAGAGGCACGCAACACCAACTTGACTATCTTGGAGACCGTACAGGAATTGAAAAACGAAATGGCTCGATTGCGCGAGGACAACGCCAGATTAACTATGGAACAGGAAAGGATCCTGAAAAGTTTATCAGATAAACAGAATCAGCATCAACCTAATCCCAGCCCAGAACAAATGCGTGTATCGGAGGAACAGGGATACCACACTGATCAAGAAGAAACCGAAGGAAGGGCAGAGGTTCGAGGAGAAAAATTTGATAATGCCTCGGAACATCAAACCTCCAAAAGACAGCGAATAGAGTTAGAGGGAGAATTTCAGAAGATCAAACCGCCTCATTTTGATGGAGAATCAGAAGAAGCCGCAGAAGCTTGGTTAATTAATATGAACAAATACTTCCAGGTTTATGAGTATGACCACCATCTCAAGGCACGGTTAGCCATCTTTCAGTTGTAGGCCAAAGCAACGTTATGGTGGGAGGAAGTCAAGATGGTGCGGGGAGTGAATGAGCAGGACATCACATGGGAAATTTTTCAAAGATATTTTAAAGAAAAGTATCTGACTGAACGATTCTACGATGAAAAGGCCAGAGAATTCCATGACTTGCGACTTGGACAACAGACCATGGACGAATTTGTCACTAAATTTACATCTCTGCTCCGCTATGTACCATATATTCGGGAAGAAAAGGCAAAAGTGCAACGGTTTGTTAGCAGTATCCCTCAGGTAATGCAGGAAAAGATTGAATTTGACAACCCGAGATCCATGGATGAAGCAATACGGAAAGCCAGAATATGTTTTCAGCAGAATAAACAAAAAGGGGAAAGTGCTGGGAAGCGTTGGATGGATAAAAAGAGCAGTAGAATAGCCATGGGAAACAAGGGAGCTCGTCACAATTTTAGTAAAGGATTTCAAAGGGTTCCAGTAGCAGGAACCAATCCAGGAATCAGCTCCGACTTAAGCCACCTAATGACTCCAAAAATAGTGAATCATTGGGCAGAGTTGATAATGAGGGGATAGCCAGGCCGCCAGTATAGTGTTGGGGGTGTGGTGGACCGCACTATATTAAGAACTGCCCTCATCGGAAAAGTAGCGATCAGGTGTCCCAGGTTTATGAAGCCTCAACAGTGGGAGACGTGGCTCGGTCACTGCCAAGAATAAATGCAGCTCTCGAAGACCGACAAGCTGATTATCAACCAACCATGATAGAGTTCGAAGGTAAGATTTTTGATAGAACTGTTTCTGTTTTAGTTGACCCAGGCGCTACATTGAGTTATGTTAGTTCCAAGATTGTGGAAAACTGTAAATTGCAACTTACTAAATTTAAAAACCCGTGGTTAGTCTAGCTCGCCACAGGGGCTAAAAGGCGGGTGCTGGCCAAGGTCAGCAGCTGCCCATTAAAAATCGCTGGTCAAACCGTGACTACAGAATTGAATGTACTCCCTCTTGGATCATATGATATACTGATCGGGATGGATTGGTTGGAGAAGCGGTGGTCCGTCATAGACTGCAAAACAAAAATAATATCCTATCAGGATGAACTGGGAAATAAACAAGAAATTGAAGGTATTCTTAAGCCTGTGCAAGTTCGGCCAATTACTGCTTCGCAACTAGCGAAATGTATCAGGAAAAAGTGTCAAATATATGCAGTTCAAGTGGGACTCACCAGTTCAAAGGATAAAGAGAGTACCTTGGAAGATATATCGGTGGTACGTGAGTTTGCGGACGTGTTTCTTGAGGAAATACCAGGACTTCCACCTAAAAGGAATTTGGATTTCACAATAGAACTAGTACCCGGTGCAGCCCCGGTGTCCCGAGCACCATATCGGATGAGTGTACCGGAATTAACAGAATTAAAGATGCAATTACAGGAGTTATTGGACAAGAAGTACATTCGTCCTAGTGTATCACCATGGGGATCCCCTGTATTGTTTGTCAGGAAAAAAGACGAAACTTTCCGTATGTGCATTGACTATCGGTAGTTGAATAAATTAACAGTCAAGAATAAATACCCGCTGCCCCGAATTGACGAACTATTTGATCAAGTGAAAGGTGCCACAGTATTCTCGAAAATTGATTTAAGATCCGGGTATCACCAAATCAGAATTAAGGAAGAGGATATAGCTAAAACTGCTTTTCGAACCCATTACGGACATTATGAGTTTGTGGTGCTGCCATTTGGGTTGACCAATGCATCTGCAACATTTATGTGTTTGATGAATAGTGTGTTTCATAAATATTTAGATAAGTTTGTATTAATCTTCATTGATGACATATTAATATATTCCCGAAACATTCAGGAGCATGAAGAGCATCTTAGGCTGGTGCTGCAAACACTCCGGGAACATCAGCTATACGCTAAGTATAGCAAATGTGATTTTTATAAGGAACAGATCCAGTATCTGAGACACATCATAACCAAGGAAGGCATTGCAGTGGAACCCGAAAAGATCATAACTATAATAGAATGTCCGATACCAAAGGACGTGGCAGATATAAGGTCGTTCATGGGGTTGGCAAGATATTATAGGCGATTTGTGGAAGGATTTTCACGGGTTGCCTACCCCATCACCTCCTTACAAAAAAAGCGAAGAATTTTTAAATGGATTGCAGAATGCCAGCGAAGTTTGAGCAGCTTAAACATTTGCTCACAACTGCCCCAGTGTTGAGCATCATACATCCGGAAAAGGATTATGTGGTCTGCACTAATGCAAGTAAAGAGGGTGTAGGAGGTGTGTTAATGCAGGAAGGAAAAGTGATCGCGTATGAATCCAGGAAGTTGAAAGAACATGAACATAATTATTCAGCATATGACTTAGAATTAACCACTGTTGTGCATGCACTAAAGATGTGGCATCACTACCTCTTGGGAAAAAAATTCTTGTTGATGACAGATCATCACAGCTTGACCAGCTACTTTAACCAACCCACTTTAAATGCGAGGCAAGCTCGGTGGGTGGACTTCTTGAGTGGATTTGATTTTGAGATTAAACACCTGAAAGGAAAGGAAAATCGGGTGGCTGATGCTTTAAGCCGAAAAATGCATTGTCTATATGAAATTGCTACTAGTAAAGGATAGTCTACTTTCCATGAAGAAATCAAGCAAGCTGCTGAACAAGACTAGGAATACCAGCAAAAGAAACAGCAAGTGCAGGAAGTGACCAGTCACATAAGGCAACAAGGTTATGAGTTAAAGGCTACGGGTATCTTGTATTACAAAAAAAGAATATACATACCCAATCACGCTGAAGTCAAGAAAAGGATCTTGGATGAGTATCATAAGAGTCCCTATGCAGGACACCCGGGGTACCAAAAGTTCATTACTGCCCTTCGGAAAGAATGTTATTGGCCTGGAATGAAAAAAGAGGTAATGGACTATCTAGCGCCATGTATAGAATGTCAGCAGGTTAAGGTTGAACATCAGCACCCTGCAGGGCTGTTACAACCTTTACCTATACCTGAATGGAAATGGGAAGTTATCACCATGGATTTTATCACTGGGTTACCTAAATCCAAGAAAGGCAATGACTCCATGATGGTTGTGGTGGACAAGCTCAGCAAATCAGCTCACTTCATTCCAGTACAGTCCACATACAGGGCAGCACAAATAGCAATCATTTTTATGCAGAACATTTTTAGGCTCCATGGTTTACCCAAAACCATAATATCTGATCGTGATGTTAAGTTCACATCGGCTTTCTGGAAAACTTTATTTGAAGGTTTGGGAACCCAACTAAATTTCAGTACCGCTTATCATCCGCAAACTGACAGACAAACGGAGCGGGTAAATCAAGTAGTGGAAGACATGTTGAGATCTTACGTGATGCAGCAACCAAGTCGATGGGAAGAATATTTACATTTAGTAGAGTTCGCATATAACAATGATTATCATGCATCTTTGCAGATGAGTCCATTTGAAGTACTCTACGGACGGAAGTGTCGTACACCATCCAGTTGGGGTGGGCCCAAAGATAAACTTGTGTTGGGACCAGAAATGCTAAAGGAAATGGAGCAAATGGTTAAGAAAGTGCGGGCCAACTTGAAGGTGGCCCAAGACAGGCAAAAACGTTATGCAGATCGGAAAAGAAATTTCAAGGAATTTCAAGTAGGAGAGCATGTATATGTAAGAATTCGGGCAAAGAAAGCACATTGCAATGGAGCGGTTGCGCTAAATTAGCACTCTGCTTTTGTGGACCCTTCCAGATTCTAGCTAGAATTGGGCCAGTGGCTTACCAACTGGCCCTACCCAGCCACATCAGAGTTCACAACGTGTTCCATGTATCAGTATTAAAGAAATACATCTATAATCCTAAACACATAATTAGTTGGCAAGACATTCAGGTAAGAATGTGCCTAGAATAGCACAAAATAAATTAGATGATAAGAATAAGACTGATCAAAATATTGTGTGTTTCAGGTGGAACCGGAAGGAGAGTTTTTGGTCGAACCAGTGAGCATATTAGATCGGAGAAAGGTCGTGTTGCGGAAACGAGCCATCACCTAGGTTAAAGTGCAGTGGCAGCACTTCAGACCGGATGAAGCCACCTGGGAAGATGAGCAGAATATGAAAGAAGCTTACCCTGAACTGTTTTTGGGTGAACAACATTGGGACGATGTTGAATTTCAGGAGGGGGAGATGTAACGCCCCTGGTAAAAATAGATAATATTTTGCAAGTAAAAGGCAATAAATTTAAATAGTAACTATAATTTATGCTGGTGAATTGAGTGACTATGATACTTATGATTGTCTAAATAATCATGTTAATCGAATTGCTGAGTAATTTCATTGAATAGGGTTGCAAGAAGAGCAACTGGAAATGGACATAGTCTTTATGAGAGAAAGATTTATAAAAATTCATTTAAAAAAAATAATAATATAGGATATGACATCTGTCCAGGAAGAGGGAAAAACCTAACTACCTCTGGAGACAGTTGAGACTCCTACAAAAGGAGGTTGCTATGTCTGGTGAGGACCAGATAGCAAGAGGGAAAAAGAAGAAATTGCTCTGGAAAGCAAAAGGAAATTGCTACGTCTGGTGAGGATCAGATAGCGATTGTTGGGAGGTGGAAGCCTCCCTGAACCGCTACGTCTGGTAGGGACCGGATAGCGGAACTCTGATAATAACAGAGGATTTGCAGACAGCTAAAGTTCTGCAAGAGTGCTTGGGGGTGGAAGGTCGAGAAGGACCCTCCTAAGGTCGGGTGGTAGACAAGCGCATTAAGAGGTTTTCTCTTATTCAGGTATGGAATGACTGAGAATTTTGATGGTCTTGTAATTAAGTTCAAGCAGTTAGAATAAGAATTAGTTGCTGTTATGAAACTGTACATGCTATATTTTTAAAAAAAAGTTAGAGTACGGAAAAAGGGGATTTCGACAGGCTGTAAGCCACCGATAATATAAATCATAAATTAGAAGTCCCAAAGAAAACAACTGAGCTAGTACAAATATTAACAATATAAAGAACATCAAGCTTATCGATTGCATTAAACTGTAATATGTGCGTATGTACAACAAAACAAAAGAAATAACGCCTCAGATGTTATCACAATTGTCAAAGTAAAACTAATACACAACGTATCGCCGAGGAAATAAAGCTCGACTAAAATATGTGCATACTCTGGCTATAGCCAGCGCAGATTAACCAAAACATTACAATTCTCCATCTGTAAATTTATAAACAAATTAAGATAACCTGACATTGTTGGCGTAGATACAAACTCGGAACCACATGCTAGAACCTAAAATATATGTGAGGGCATGAACTCTCCCCATTCGTATCAAGTATGAGACCTCGTGGAGAGGCAACTCGTAGAGTGGAGCAAGGCCTCAGTATGGTCGGCACCCTATGGGTACAACACAAGCTGTAGCACCGACCACGTTATTATAACCAGAATTTCCTTGCAAGAAACGATATACAAGATCAATAGGAACAGGCCTGTCGACAAGGGTTTACAGTCGAAGGCGATATTATCTCTTTTAAAACAATATATAGGAAAGAAATAAATTAAGAGCACACCTGTGTATTTCAGTTAAAATGGAAAACACGATATTTCTTTTCATATATCATTTCCAAAATCAGAGCAGACCGAGAAAACATATGCATCAGTGATAATGCAAGCCGCTAAATAAAAAAAAATGAGTATAAAGACTGACGATCTTATAAATCCCTTTGATATATATAAGCTTTCGAATAACAGTTCATACAACCAGTGAAAAGTAAAAGATGTGCAAATATACATAAAAATATTACAGGGGTTAACCGTAGGGATGCCCCTCGGCCCCAAATGATATTAATCTTTGCAATAAAAGCCGGCATAATGTCGAGAAGGGTTTTTAAAAAGGGAAACTGCTCGGGCGGAGCTCAGCTTCTTCGCTGTGAAGATATTAGAAAGAAAAACAAAATATCCGCTTGCATAAAACCACCAAGTACATAAATGTGCATCGGATAGCCTTCTTAACCAAGACGAAGGCGACAGCCTGTTAAACAAAAAATACTTAGACATGCGTAAGCCATATCGTATCAGAAGCAGGACGCTCGGGGGCAATACTGCTCACCTGGAGAAGAGCTGGTCGTGCAAGCCCTGGTTGCACGCAAAAGCCAAAGCCAAACCCTTCACCTGAAAAGCAAAGAGAATCAACATGGTAAGTGAACGGCTCTGTGAGGGACAGAAGATTACCATGCGTAGTAATGCACAGAGAAAGAACATATGTGTTACTATTTGGCAGAGGAAACCTTCACCTGGTAATCGCAGAGGTGGAGTTGAACCTGCACGATGGTATGCAGCGACGGAGCCCGGCGGCATCGGTGGTATTACCAGAGCAGAGAGCAATCTCTGTCGAACAATCTGGAGGCACAAGGGAAACAACTCGTATGATATACCCTTAAACCGAAACGTGCCACTTGGAGGATTGACGATCGTCGATCCGGGCCTTCCCGCTCCTACCGTCGGATGAGCAGGAGAGCTACCGCCAACCTGAAATATGAAACACACCATACTCTCCGCCATTAAGTCTGTGCCTCGGCCGGGCAACCCGATTAATGAGGTAGCTTGGCAGCATGGACGGAGGCTGGCCATCTGCGCGCCAGGTGGAAGCCGTAAAATCCAAGGAGCCTCGGATTAATGGCAGGAATGAGCTAGAACTAGCCTCCGTTAAAGGAAATCCCATATCACGATTTTGGAAAACAGCAGACATCATCCATGTATACCGCCAATGAATTAAATCATATTAAACAATAGTACCAAAGTAAATCCCATGGATACGAACCAGTACAATCTCAGTGATTACATATATAAATGTTAGCCAAAATTATGAACCGTGGATATGATAAATATCAATATTGACATTGTTATGAGGCGTCGTTGATATGACCGCCTAGAAAGTAATGCATATGATATACCAATATTTGTCTCCAGAATGCGTGTTATGTGTATGTATAGTAAAACATTTGAATTCATAAAGGTGCGGTATGGTAATTTAAGCTGACATTTAAAATAAGGAAAAAGATAAAAACAATTATTATTTTTTTTATTTTT